>JBBYHO010155233.1:37213-67558 GCA_038382025.1 Adansonia gregorii | reverse complement strand
TCTTATTTGGTGGACGAACTTTGATTCCATGGAAAATATGGAAAGAAAATTTTTTTTGGCCAAACCAGAGCATTAGTATCATTATCCCAATGAGGAGAACATGATTGTACTACTGAATCACAAAAATGGAGATTATTGTGAGAATCCAAGTTTTTCTCATTTGATTGACGAACTTTGATTTTATGGAAAATGTGGAAAGAAAAGCTTTCTTGCAAAGCCAAATCATAAATATCATGTATCTTAAAGAGGAGAACATGATTGTCATGCCAATTCATAAAAAAATGAATATTATTATGAGCATCCAAGTTTGTCTCGTTTAATGGGTGTTCTTTGATTTTATGGAAATGCGGAAAGAAAAGCTTTTCTTTCCAAACCAAAGCATTAGTATCATGTATCCCAATGACAAGAATATGATTGTGGTACCCCATCACAAAAAAAAATATTATTACAAGAATCTAGGTTTGTCTCATTTGATAGATTAACTTTGATTATAAGAAAAATGGTGGAGAGAAAAGCTTTTATTGCCAAACTAAAGCACCAATATCGTGTAGTGGAATAGGAGAATGTGATTATGGTGCCTAATAGTAAAAAATAGAGATTATTACAAGAACTCAAGTTTATCTTATTTGATGGACAAACTTTGATTCTATGGAAATGTGGAAAGAAAAGCTTTTCTTGCCAAACTAGAGCATCAGTATCATGTATCCCAATGAGGAGAACTTAATTGTGGTGACTAATCACAAAAAAATAAAGATTATTACGAGAATCCAAGTTTGTCTTATTTGTTGGATGAACTTTGATTATAAGGAAAATGGTGGAGAGAAAAGCTTTTATTGCCACACCAAAGCATCAATATAGTGTATCCCAATGAGTATAACATGATTGTAATGCCAAATCATAAAATGAATAAAGATTATTATAAGAATCCAAGCATGTATCATTTGATGGATGAACTTTGATTGCAAGGAAAATGTCAAAGAGAAAGCTTTTCTTGCCAAATTGAAGCACCAATATGGTGTATCGTAATGAGGAGAACATGATTACAGTGCAAATAAAAAATTAGAGATTATTACAAGAATCCGTTGTTGTCTTGTTTGACAGTTAAACTTTGATTTTACGGAAAATGTGGAAAGAAAAGCTTTTCTTGCCCAACCAAAGTATTAGTATCATGTATCCCAATGAGGAGAACATGATTATGGTGTGCAATCATAAAAAGAAATATGATTATTATGAGAATCCAAATTTGTCTTACTTGATAGATAAACTTTGGTTATAAGGAAAATGGTGGAAGGAAAAGCTTTTTATTGGAAAACCAAAGCACCAATATCATGTATGCCAATGAAAAGAACTCGATTGTCATGCAAATTTACAAAAAAATGGAGATTATTATGATAATCTAAGTTTGTCTTATTTGACGGATGGACTTTGATTATATGGAAAATGTGGAAAAAAGGCTTTCTTACTAAACCAAAGCTTCAATATCATGTATCCGAAAGAGGAGAAATGATTATGGGGCACAATCACAAAAAGAATGAAGATTATTTTGAGAATCCATGTTTTTCTCATTTGACGGATGTACTTTGATTGTAAGAAAAAGGGGGAGAAAGCTTTTCTTGCCAAACCAAAGTACCAATATCATGTATCCCAATGAGGAGAACATGATTGTGGTGTCGAATCACAAAAAATGGCAATTATTATGAGAATCCAAGTTTGTCTCGTTTGATGGACAAACTTTGATTTTATGGAAAATGTGGAATGAAAAGCTTTTATTGCCAAACCAAAGTATCAATATCATGTATCCCAACGAGAAGAACATGATCGTGGTGTCCCATCATAAAATAATGAATATTATTAAAAGAATCCAAGTTCATCTCATTTGATGAACAAACTTTGATTATAAGGAAAACAGTAGAAAGCAAAGCCTTTACTGCCAAACCAAAACACTAGTATCGTGTTCCTAAAGAGGAGAACGTGATGGTAGTGCCTAATAGCAAAAAAAAATAGAGATTATTTCAGGAATCCATAATTGTCCGGTTTGATGAACGAACATTGATTTTATGGATAATGTGGAAAGAAAAGCTTTTCTTGCAAAACCAAAGCACCAATATCATGTATCCAAATGAGAAAATGATTGTAGCACTGAATTACAAAAAAATGGCGATTATTATGAGAATCCACATTTGTCTCATTTGACAGACGAACTTTAATTTTATGGAAAATGTGGAAAAGATAGCTTTTCTTGCCAAACCAAAGCCCAAATATTATGCATCGCAATGAGAAGAACATGATTGTAGTGTGAATTAAAAAAATAGAGATTATTACAAGAATCCAAGATTGTCTTATTCGGCGGATGAAAAATGTTGAAAGAAAAGCTTTTCTTCGTTAACCTAAGCATCGGTATCAAGTATCCCAATAAGGAAAACATGATTGTAGTGCCCAATCACAAAAGAATGAAGATTATTATAAGAATCCAAGTTTGTCTCATTTGATATTTGAACTTTGATTCTAAGGAAAATGGTCTAGGGAAAAGCTTTTCTTGGAAACCCAAAGCACCAATCGCATTTATCCCAAAGCGAGAACATGATTGTAAGGCCGATTCACATAAAAAAATAAAGATTATTACAAGAATCCAAGTTTGTCTCATTTGATAGATGAACTTTCATTCTATGAAAAATGTTGAAAGAAAAGCTTTTCTTGCTAAACCAAGGCATCAGTAACAAGTATCCTAATGAGCAAAACATGATTGAGGTGCCTAATCACAAAAAAATGAATATTATTATGAGAATCCAAGTTGTCACACTTGACAGATGAACTTTGATTATAAGGAAAATGGTGGAAAGAAAAGCTTTTCTTGCAAAATCAAAGCATCAGTACCATGTATTCTAATGAGCACAATATGATTGTGGTGTGCAATCATCAAAAGAATAAAGATTATTATGAGAATCCAAGTTTATCTATTTGACGGATGAACTTTGGGTCTAGGAAAAATGATGGAGGGAAAAGCTTTTCTTTCAAAGCCAAAGCACCAATATCATGTATCCCAATGAGGGAAACATGATTTTCATATAAAAATAGAGATTATTATGAGAATCCAAGTTTGTCTCATTTGATAGACGAACTTTGACTCTATGGAAAATATGGAAAGAAAAGCTTTTTTTACCAAACCCAAGCATCAGTGTCATGTATCCTAATGAGGAAAACATGATTATGGTGCCCAATCACAGAAGAATGAAGATTATTATAAGAATCTATGTTTGGCTCACCTAACAGACGAACTTTGATTGCAAAGAAAAGGGTGGAGAGAAAAGCTTTTCTTGCCAAACTAAAAGAACCAAGATCGTGTAGCCAAAGAAGAGAACATGATTGTAGTGCTGAAGAAAAAAAAAGGGAGATTATTATGAGAATCCAAATTTCTCTCGTTTGACAGACAAACTTTGATTCTAGGGAAAATGGCAAAAAGAAAAGCTTTTCTTATGGTACTAAAGCATCATTATCATGTATCCTAATGAGGAGAACATGATTGTAGTGCCCAATCACAAAATGAATAAAGATTATTATAAGAATCTAAGTTTGTCTCATTTGGCAAATAACTTTGATTATAAGGAAAACGACTGATAGAAAGCTTTTCTGCCAAACCAAAGCATTAATATTGTGCATTGCAATAAGAAGAACATGATTGTAGTGTGAATTAAAAAAATAAAGATTATTACGAGAATCCAAGATAGTCTTGGTTCACGGATGAAGATTGATTCTATGGAAAATGTGGAAAAAAAAAGCTTTTCTTGCCAAACCAAAGTGTTAATATCATCTACCTAATGAGGAGAACATGATTATGCTACACGATCACAAAAAAATGAATATTATTACGAGAATCCAAGTTTATCTCATTTGATGCATGAACTTTGCTTGTAAAGAAAGTGGTAGGGAGAAAGCTTTTCTTGCCAAACAGAAATGCCAATATCCTGCATCGCAATGAGAAGAACGTGATTTTAATGCAAATTAAAAAAATAAAGATTATTATGAGAATCGAAGATTGCCTTGTTTGACAGATAAACTTTGATTCTATGGAAAATGTGGAAAGAAAAGCTTTTCTTACTAGACAAAGCTTCAGTGTCATGTATCCTAATGAGGAGAACATGATTATGGTGCACAATCACAAAAAATGAATATTATTACGGGAATCCAAGTTTGTCTTATTTGACGAATAAACTATTATTAAAAGAAAAATGGTAGAGAGAAAAGTTTTATTGCCAAACCAAAGCATGAAGATTGTGTAGCCAAAATGGAGAATGTGATTGTAGTGCTAATAACAAAAAATAGAGCTTATTACAAGAATCCATGTTTGTTTTATTTAACGGATAAACTTTAATTCAAGGGAAAATGATGGAAAGAAAAGCTTTTCTTATTAAACCAAAGCATCAATATCATGTATCCCAATGAGGAGAACATGATTATGGTGCCTAATCTTAAAATGAGAGAAGATTATTACGAGAATCCAAGCTTGTTTCTTTTGATGGATGAACTTTGATTGTAAGGAAAATGGTAGGGAGAAAGGTTTTCTTGCCAAACCAAAGCACCAATAGCATCCATTGCAATAAGGAGAACATGACTGTAGTCCGAATTTAAAAAATTATTTTATTACGAGAATCCAAGTTTATCTCGTCTGACGGATAAACCTTGATTTTATGGAAAATGTGGAAAGAAATGCTTTTCTTGCCAAACAAAAGCATCAATGTCATGTATCCCAATGAGAAAAACATGACTATGGTGCTCAATGACAAGAAAATGAATATTATTACGAGAATCCATGTTTGTCTCATTTGACATATGAACTTTGATTATAAGGAAAACAGTGGCAGAAAAGCTTTTATTGGCAAACCAAGGTACGAAGATCATGTAGCTAAAGCGAAGAATGTGGTTGCAGTACCAAATAACAAAAAAATGGTGATTATTACGAGAATCTAAGTTTGTCTCATTTAACAGATGAACTTTGATTTGAGGTCAAACTGTGGAAAGAAAAGCTTTTCTTGCCAAACTAAAGCATCAATTCATGTATTCGAATGAGAATAACATGATTGCCGTGCCCAATCACAAAATAAAGATTATCACGAGAATCCATGTTTATCTCATTTAACGAATGAACTTCGATTGTTAGGAAAATGGTAGATAAAAAGTTTTTCCTATCAAACCAAAGCACCTATATCGTGTATCGCAATAAGGAGAAGTTATTATAGTATGAAATAAAAAAATAAAGATTTTTATGAGAATTTAAGATTATCTTGTTTAGATGACGAACTTTGATTCTATGGAAATATGGAAAGAAAAACTTTTCTTGCCAAACCAAAGCATTAATATCATATATCCTGATGAGGAGAATATAATTATGGTGCACAATCGCAAAAAAAATGAAGATTATTATGAGAACCCAAGTTTGTCTCATTTGACGAATGAACTTTGGTTCTAAGGAAAATGGTGGAGGAAAAAGCTTTTCTTGGGAAGCCAAAGCACCAATATCATGTATCCCAGTAAGGGGAACATGATTGTCATGCTGATTCACATAAACAATGGAGATTATTACGAGAATCCAAGTTTATCTCATTTGATGGATGAACTTTGATTCTACAAAAAACATGGAAAGAATAGCTTTTCTTCCCAAGCCAAAGCATCAGTATCATGTATCCTAATGAGAAAAATATGATTATGGCGCCTAATCACAAAAGAATGGAGATTATTATGTGAATCCAAGTTTGTCTAATTTGACAAATGAACTTTGATTGTAAGGAAAATAACAGATGGAAAGCTTTTCCTACCAAACCAAAGCACCAACATCGTGCATCGTAATGTAGAGAACATGATTGTAGTGCGGATTGAAAAAATAACTATTTTTATGAGAATCCAAGATTGTCTTGTTTAACGGATGATATGGAAAATGTGGAAAAAAAAAACCTTTCTTGCTAAACCAAAGCATTAGTAACATGTATCCCAATGAGGAAAAAATAATGATGATGTGCAATCATAAAAAAATGAATATTATTATGAGAATCCAAGTTTACCTCATTTAATGGATGAATTTTGATTATAAGGAAAATGGTAGAGAGAAAGCTTTTCTTGCCAAACCAAAGCTCCAAAACGTGCATCGTAATGAAGAGAACGTGATTGTACTGTGAATTAAAAAATAAAGATTATTATAAGAATCTAAGAATGTCTTGTTTTGCAGATGAACTTTGATTCTATGGAAAATATGGAAAGAAAAGCTTTTCTTATGAAAGCAAACAATCAGTTTCATGTATCCTAATTAGGAAAACATGATTATGGTGCTCAATCATAAAAAAAATGAATATTATTATGAGAATCCAAGTTTGTCTCATTTAACGGATAAACTCTGATTGTAAGGAAAATGGTGGACAAAAAAGCTTTTATTGCCAAATCAAAGCACGAAGATTGTGTAGCCGAAGCGAAAAACTTGATTGCAGTGCCTAACAACAAAAAAATGGAGATTATTACAAGAATCCAAATTTGTCTCATCTAGTAGATAAACTTTGATTCGATGGAAAATGATGGAAACAAAAGCTTTTCTTGCCAAACAAAACATCAATATCAGGTATCCTAATGAGGAGAGCATGACTTAGTACCCAATCATAGAATCAGAGAAGATTATTAAGAGAATCCAAGCTTGTCTTATTTGATGGATAAACTTTGATTGTAAGGAAAATGGAGAGATAGCTTTTCTTGTCAAACCAAAGCACCAATATCGTCCATCACCATGAGCATAACATGATTGTAGTGCGAATTAAAAAAATAAAGATTATTATGAGAATCTAAGTTTGTCTCATCTAACGAATGAACCTTGATTTTATGGAAAATATGGAAAAATGCCTTTCTTGCCAAACCAATGCATCAGTGTCATGTATGCCAAAAAGGAGAACATGATTGTCGTCCTAATTTCCAAATAAATGGAGATTATGCCAAGAATCCAAGTTTGTCCCATTTGATAGATAAACTTTGATTTTTTGTAAAATCTAAAAAGAAAAGCTTTTCTTGTCAAACCAAAGCATCAATATCATGTATCCCAATGAGAAGAACATGATTGTAGTGCCCAATCACAAAATGAATGAAGATTATTATGAGAATCCAAGTTTGTCTCATTTGACGAATGAACTTTGATTGCAAGGAAGATGATAGAGAAAAAGCTTTTCTTGCCAAACCAAAGCATCATTTTAGTGCATCGTAAAGAGGGGAACATGATTGTAGTGCGAATTAAAAAAAATTAAGATTATTTTGAGAATCCAAGATTGTCTTGTTTGACAAAAAAACTTTGATTCTATGAAAAATGTAGAAAGAAAAGCTTTTTTTGCCAAACCAAATATCAGTGTCATGTCCCAATGATGAGAACATGATTGTAGTGCCCAATCATAAAAGAATTAAAATTATTACGAGAATCTAAGTTATCTCATTTGAGGGATGAACTTTGATTAAAAGGAAAATGGTGAAGACAAAAGCTTTTATGCCAAACCAATGCACGAAGATCGTGTAGCGAAAGCAAAAAACATGGTTGCAGTTCCCAACAACAACAAAATGGAGATTATTAGTAGAGTCCAAGTTTATCTCATTTGATGGACAAGCTTTGACTCGAAGGAAAATGATGGAATGAAAAGCTTTTCTTGCTTAGCCAAAGCATCAAATATCATGTATCCCAATAAGCAGAATATGATTGTGGTACGCAATCACAAAATGAATGAACATTATTATGGGAATCCATATTTGTCTCATCTGACTTTTGGGGAAAACAAGGTTGTCATGCTGATTCACATAAAAAAATGGAGATTATTACAAGAATCCATGTTTGTCTCATTTAATAGATGAACTTTGATTCTATGGAAAATATGGAAATAAAAGCTTTTCTTCCTACGTTGAAGCACCAATATCATGTATCCCAATAAGGAAAACATGATTACGGTGCCCAATCACACCAGAATGAAGATTATTACGAGAATCCAAGTTTGTCTCATTTAATAGATGAACTTTGATTGTAAGGAAAATGGTGGATAGAAAGCATTCCTACCAAACACAGGCACTAATATTGTGCAACGCAACAAGGAAAACTTTTTGCAATGAGAATTAAAAAAATAAAAATTATTATGAGAATCCAAGATTGTCTTATTTGATGGGCAAACTTTGATTGTAATGACAATGGTGGATAGAAAGCTTTTCTTGCCAAACCAGAGCCCAATATTGTGCATTGCAATGAGGAGAACATGATTGTAGTGCAAATTAAAAAAATGAAGATTATTACGAGAATCTAAGATTGTCTTGTTTTATAGATGAACTTTGATTTTATAGAAAATGTGGAAAGCAAAGTTTTACTTGCCAAACCAAACCATAAATGTCATGTATCCTAGTAAGGAGAACATGATTGTGGTGCGCAATCACAAAAAAATGAATATTATTACGAGAATCCAAGTCTGTCTCACTTGACGGATGAACTTTGACTATAAGGAAAATGTTCGAGAGAAAAGAGTTTATTGCTAAACCAAAGCACAAAGATCGTGTAGCCAAAGCAAAGAACATGGTTATAATGCCCAATAACTAAAAAATGGAAATTGTTACGAGAATCCATGTTGTCTCATTTGGCGGATGAACTTTGATTCAAAGAAAAATGGTGGAAAGAAAAGCTTTTCTTGCCAAATCAAAGCATCAATATCATGTATCCTAATGAGGAGAACATGATTCTAATGCCCTATCACAAAATGAATGAAGATTATTGCAAGAATCCAAGCTTGTCTTATTTGATGGATAAACTTTGACTGTAAGAAAAATGGCAGAGGGAAAGCTTTTTTTGCCAAACCAAAGCACCAATATCATCCATCCCAATAAGGGGAACATAGTTGTAGTGCGAATTAAAAAAATAGAGATTATTGCAAGATTCTAAGTTTGTCTCGTCTGATAAATGAACCTTGATTTTATGAAAAATGTGAAAAAAATGCTTTTCTTGCGAAACTAAAGCATTGATGTCATGTATCCCAACCAGAAGAACAAGATTATAGTGCCTAATCGCAAAAAAATGTATACTAGTACAAGAATTCAAGTTTATCTCATCTGAAGGATGAACTTTGATTACAAGAAAGATTATTACGGGATTCTAACTTTGTCTCATCTGATAGATGAACCTTGATTTTATGGAAAATATGGAAAGAAAAGCTTTTCTTGCTAAACAAAAGCATCGGTACCATGTATCCTAATCAGGAGAACATGATTGTGGTGGCCAATCACAAAATGATTGAAGATTATTGTGAGAATCCAAGCTTGTCACATTTGATGGATGAACTTTGATTGTAAGCAAAAAGGTGGAGAGAAAGTTTTTCTTGCCAAACCAAAGCACCAATATCGTGCATCGCAAGGAGGAGAACATGATTATAATGCAAATTAAAAAAATAGAGATCGCGATGAGAATCCAAGATTGTTTTTTTTACTTTGATTATATGGAAAATGTGGAAAGAAAAGTTTATCTTGCTAAACCAAAGCACCAGCATCATGTATCCCAATGAGGAGCACATGTTTATGGTGCCCTATCACAAAAAAATGAATATTATTAGAAGAATCCAAGTTTGTCTCATTTAACGAATGAACTTTAATTATAAGGGAAATGGTGGAGGAAAAAGTTTTTTTTGGAAAACCAAAGGACCAATATCATGTATCCCATTGGGGAGAACATGATTGCCATACCGATTTACAAAAAAATAAAGATTATTAAGAGAATCCAAGTTTGTAATATTTGATGGATGAACTTTGATTCTATGGAAAATTTGGAAAAAAAGCTTTTCTTACCGCACCAAAGCATCAATGTCATGTACCCCAATGAGGAGAACATCAGTGCCCAATCACAAAATGAATGAAAATTATTACAAGAATCTAAGTTTGTCTCATTTAATAGTCGAACTTTATTTACGACGGAAGTTACGAAAAGAGAGCTTTTCTTACCAAACCAAAGCACCAATATCATGCATTGCAATTGGGAGAATGTGATTGTAGTGTGAATTTAAAAAAATGGATATTATTATGAGAATCCAAGATTGTCTTGTTTGACAGACAAACTTTGATTCTATAAAAATTCTCGAAAGAAAAGCTTTTCTTGCCAAACCAAAGCATCAGTATCATGTATCCCAATAAAGAGAACATGTTTATGGTGCCCAATCAGAAAAAGATGAATATTATTATAAGAATCCAAGTTTGTCTCATTTGACGGATGACTTTTGATTTTAAGGAAAACGTGGAGAGAAAAGCTTTTATTGCCAAACCAAAACAAAAAGATCTTCTAGCCAAAGCGAAGAATATGATTGCAGTGCCCAATAACAAAAAAATGGAGATTATTACAAGAATCCAAGTTTGTCTCGTTTAGCGAACAAACTTTGATTCAAAGGAAAATGGTGGAAAAAAAAGCTTTTCTTGCCAAACAAAAGCATCAATATCATGTATCCTAATAAGGAGAACCTGATTGTAGTGCCCAATCACAAAATGAATGAAGATTATTACGAGAATCTAAGTTTGTCTTATTTGACAGACGAACTTTGATTGCAAGGAAAATGATGAGGAGAAAGCATTTCTTGCTAAACCAAAGCACCAATATCATGCTTCACAATGAAAATAACAGATTAATTTGAGAATTAAAAAAATAAAGATTATTATGAGAATCTATATTATCTTATTTGGCAAACAAACTTTGATTCTACAAAAAATGCAGAAAGAAAAGCTTTTCTTGCCAAATCAAAGCATTGGTGTCATGTATCCCAATGAGGAAAATATGATTGTGGTGACCAATCGCAAAAAGATGAATATTATTACAAGAATCCAAGTTTGTGCCATTTGATGGATGACCATTGATTTAAGGAAAATGGTGGAAAAAAAACTTTTATTGCTAAAACAAAGCACAAAGATCCTATAGCCAAAGTGGGGAACATGATTGCAGTGCCCAATAACAAAAAAAATGGAGATTATTACGAGAATTCAGGTTTATCTTATTTGGTAGATGAACTTTGATTTAAGGGAAAATGGTGAAAAGAAAAGCGTTTCTTGCCAAACAAAAGCATCAATATCATGCATCCCAATTAGGAGAACATGATTATGGTGCCCAATCATAAAATGAATGAAGATCATTACGAGAATCCAAGCTTATCACATTTGATGGATGAAATTTGATTGTAAGCAAAATTATGGAGAGAAATCTTTTCTTGCCTAACCAAAGCACCAATATCATGCATCGCAATGAGGAGAACATGATTGTAGTGTGAATTAAAAAAATTGAAGCTTACGACAAGAATCCAAGATTGTCTTATTTGATGAACAAACTTTGATTCTGTGAAAAATGTGGAAAGAAAAGCTTTTTTTGCCAAACCAAAGCATCAGTATCAGGTATCCCAATAAGGAGAACATGATTATGGTGTCCAATCACCAAAAAAATGAATATTTTTATTAAAATCCAAGTTTGTCTTATTTAATGGATGAACTTTGATTCTAAGCAAAACAGTAGAAGGAAAAGCTTTTCTTGGAAAGCCAAAGGACCAAAATCATGTATCCCAAGGAGGAGAACATGATTACTGTGCCGATTTACAAAAAAAATAAAGATTATTATGAGAATCCAAGATTATCTTGTTTGATAGACAAACTTTGATTCTATGGAAAATGTGGAAAGAAAAACATTTCTTTCCAAACCAAAGCATCAGTGTAATGTATCCCAATAAGGAGAACATGATTGTCGTACCCAACCACAAAAAATGAATATTATTATGAGAATCCATGTTTGTCTCATTTGATGAATGAACTTTGATTATAAGGAAACTAGTGGAGAGAAAAGCTTTTATTCCCAAGCCAAAGCATGAAGATTTTGTAGACATAGCAGAGAACATGATTGCAGTGCCTAATAGCAAAAAAAATGGAGATTATTACAAAAATCAAAGTTTGCATCATTCGACAGATAAACTTTGGCTCAAGGGATAATGGTGAAAAAAAACTTTTCTTGCCAAACCAAAGCATCAATATCGTGTATCCCAATAAGGAGAACATGATGGTAGTCCCCTATCACAAAATGAATGAAGATAATTATGAGAATCCAAGCTTATCACATTTAATAGATGAACTTTGATTATAAGGAAAATGGCAGAGGGAAAACTTTTCCTGCCAAGCTATAGCACTAATATCACGCATCGCAATGAAGAGAACGTGATTGTTGTGTGATTGAAAAAAAATAAAGATTATTACGAGAATCCAAGTTTGTCTTTTTTGTCAGACGGACTTTGATTCAAGGGAAAATGGTGGAAAGAAAAGCTTTTCCTACCAAGCCAAAGCATCAATATCATGTATCCTAAATGCAGAGAACATATTTGCAATGCCCAATCATAAAAGAATGAAGATTATTACGAGAATCAAAGTTTGTCTCACTTGATAGTTGAACTTTTATTCTAAGAAAAACAGTGGAGGGAAAATGTTTTCTTGGGAAGCTAAAACACTAACATCATGTATCCCAACGAGGGGAACATGATTTTCATGCGATTCACATGAAAAATAGAGATTATTATAAGAATCTAAGTTTGTCTCATTTGATGGATGAACTTTGATTCTATGGAAAATATGGAAGGAAAAGCTTTTCTTGCCAAACCAAGGCAACAGTATCAAGTATCCCAATGAGGAAAACATGATTGTGATGCCCAATCACGAAAGAATAAACTTTATTATGAGAGTCCAAGTTTGTTTCACTTGACAGTTGAACTTTGATTCTAAGGAAAATGATGGGGGAAAAGCCTTTTTTGAAAACCTAAAGCACCAATAGCATGTATCCCAGTGAGGAGAACATGATTGTCATACCGATTCACATGAAAAATAGAGATTAATTCAATAATATAAGTTTGTCTTATTTGATAGATGAAGTTTGATTCTATAAAAAATGTGGAAAGAAAAACTTTTCTTGCTAAACGAAGGCATTAGTATCAAGTAACCCAACGAGGAAAACATGATTATGGTGCCCAATCACAAAAGAATATAGATTATTATGAGAATCCAAGTTTGTCTCACTTGACGGATGAACTTTGATTATAAGGAAAATGGTGGAGAGTAAAGCTTCTATTGCCAAACCATGGTATGAAGATCATGTAGCCAGAGTGAAAAACGTGGTTGCAGTACCCAATAACAAAAAAAATAGAGATTATTATAAGAATCCAAGTTTATCTCCTGCGACGGATGAACTTTGATTCAAGGGAAAATGGCAGAATGAAAAGCTTTTATTGCCAAACCAAAGCATGAAGATCGTGTAGCCAAAGCGGAGAACGTGATTGAAGTGCCCAATAACAGAACACTGGAGATTACTATGAGAATCCAAGTTTATCCCAGTTCACAGATGATCTTTGATTCAAGGTAAAATGGTGAAATAAAAAGCCTTTCTTGCAAAGCCAAAGCTTCAATATCACATATCCTAATGAGGAGAATATGATTGTAGTACCCAATCATAAAATGAAGATTATCATAAGAATCCATATTCGTCTCATTTGATGGACGAACTTCGATTGTAAGGAAAATGGCAGATAGAAAGCTTTTCTTGCTAGACCAAAGACTTATATCGTGCATCGCAACAAGGAGAACATGTTGTAGTATGAATTAAAAAAATAAAGATTATTATAAGAATCCAATATTATCTTATTTGATGACAAGCTTTGATTCTATGGAAAATACGAAAAGAAAAGCTTTTCTTGCCAAACCAAAGCATCAGTATAATATATCCCATTAAGGAGAATACAATTATGGTGCGCAATCACAAAAAGAATGAAGATTACTATAAGAATTTAAGTTCGTCTCATTTGATGGATGAACTTTGATTCAAAGAAAAATGGTGGAGGGAAAAGCTTGTCGTGGAAAGCCAAACATAAATATCATGTATCCCAGTGAGGAAAGCATGATCGTTATGCCGATTCACATAAAACATGGAGATTATTACGAGAATCCAAGTTTGTCTTATTAGATGGATGAACTTTGATTCTATGAAATAAGGAAAAAAGTGCTTTTTTTCCCAAGCCAAAGCCTCAATGTCTTGTATCCCAATGAGGAAAACATGATTATGGTGCCCAATCACAAAATAATGAAGATTATTATATGAATTAAAATTCATCTTATCCGACTGATGAACTTTGATTGTCAAGAAAATGGCAGACAGAAAGCTTTTCCTACAAACCAACGCACCAATATTATGCACACAATATGGAGAACAATATTGAAGTGCCTATTAAAAAATAGAGATTATTATGAGAATCCAAGGTTGTCTTGTTTGAAAGATAAATTTTCATTTTATGGAAAACATAGAAAGAAAAGCTTTTCTTGCCAAACTAAGACATCAGTATCAAGTATCCCAATGAGAAAAAGATGATTATGATGCCCAATCACAAAAGAATATAGATTATTATGAGAATCCAAGTTTGTCTCACTTGATGGATAAACTTTGATTATAAGGAAAATGGTGGAGAGCAAAGGTTCTATTGCCAAACCAAGGTACGAAGACCATGTAGCTAGAGCGAAAAACGTGGTTACAGTACCCAATAACAAAAAGATAGAGATTATTATGAGCATCTGAGTTTATCTCCTTCAATGGATGAACTTTGATTCGAGGGAAAATGGTAGAAAGAGAAGCTTTTATTGCCAAACTAAAGCACGAAAATCGTGTAGCCAAAGCAGAGAACGTGATTGAAGTGCCCAATAATAGAAAACTGGAGATTACTATGAGAATCCAAGTTTGTCCTAGTTCATAGACGATCTTTGATTCGAGGTAAAATGGTGAAAAGAAAAGCCTTTCTTGCAAAGCCAAAGCTTCAATATCACATATCCTAATGAGGAGAACATAATTGTAGTGCCCAATCACAAAATGAAGATTATCATAAGAATCCATATTTGTCTCATTTGATATCATGCTAAACCAAAGCACCTATATCGTGCATCGCAATAAGGAGAACATGATTGTAGTATGAATTAAAAAAAAAGATTATTACGAAAATTCAAGATTATCTTATTTGACTGACGAACTTTCATTCTATGGAAAATACAAAAAGAAAAGCTTTTCTTGTCGAACCAAAGCATCAGTATAATATATCCCATTGAGGAGAATACAATTATGGTGCGCAATCACAAAAAGAATGATGATTACAATAAGAATCTAAGTTCGTCTCATTTGATGGATGAACTTTGATTCAAAGAAAAATGAGAGAGGGAAAAGCTTGTCATGGAAAGCCAAAGCACAAATATCATATATCCCAATAAGGAGAACATGATTGTTATATCGATTCACATAAAACATGGAGATTATTACCAGAATCCAAGTTTATCTTATTTGATGGATGAACTTTGATTCTATGCAAAATATGGAAAAAAAAGCTTTTTTTCCTAAGCTGAAGCCTCAATATCTTGTATCCCAATGAGGAAAACATGATTATGGTGCCCAATCACAAAAGAACAAAGATTATTATGTGAATCGAAGTTCATCTTATCTGACTGATGAACTTTGATTGTTAGGAAAATGGCAGACAGAAAGCTTTTCCTGCAAAACCAATGCACCAATATTGTGCATCGCAATATAGAGAACAATATTTTAGTGCAAATTAAATATAGAGATTATTATGAGAATCCAAGATTGTCTTGTTTTTTCATACAAACTTTGATTCTATGGAAAATGTGAAAAGAAAAGCTTTTCTTGCCAAACCAAACCATCAGTTCATGTATCCTAATTAGGAGAACATGATTGTGGTGCCCAATCATAAAAAGATGAATATTATTATGAGAATCCAAGTTTGTTTCATTTGACAAATGAAATTTAATTATAAGAAAAATGGTGGAGAGAAATGCTTTTATTGCCAAACCAAAGCGCACAGATCGTGTAGCCAAAGTGGAGAACTTGATTGCAGTGCCAAATAACAAAAAGAGGGGATTATTACGAGAATCCAAGTTTGTCTCGTTTGGTGGATAAACTTTGATTCGAGGAAAAATGGTAGAAAGAAAAGCTTTTATTACCAAACCAAAGCATCATTATCATGTATCTCAATGAGAAAACCATGATCATAGTACCCAATCACAAAATCAATGAAGATGATTATGAGAATCCAAGCTTGTCTCATTTGATGGATAAACTTTGATTGTAAGGAAAATTGCAGAGAGAAAGCTTTTCTGTCTAACCAAAGCACTGATAGCGTCCATCGCAGTGAGGAGAACATGATTGTAGTTTGAATTAAAAAATAAAGATTATTTTAAGAATCCAAGTTTGTCTCGTTTAAGGAATGAACCTTGACTTTAAGGAAAACGAGGAAAATAAATGCTTTTCTTGCATTGGTGTGTATACCAAAGAGGAGAACATGATTGTCATCCTAATTTTCAAAAAAATTAGAGATTGTTATAAGAATCCAGGTTTGTCCCATTTGATAAATGAACTTTGATTCTATGGAAAATTTGAAAAGAAAAGCTTTTCTTGCCGAACCAAAGCATCAGTATTATGTATCCCAATGAGAAGAACATGATTGTAGTGCCAAATCAGAAAATGAATAAAGATTATTATGGGAATCCAAGTTTATCTCATTTGATGAATGAACTTTGATTGCAAGGAAGATGACAGAGAGAAACCTTTTCTTGCCGAACCAAAGCATTAGTATCATGTATCCCAATGAGAAGAACGTAGTTGTAGTGCCAAATCAGAAAATGAATAAAGATTATTATGAGAATCCAAGTTTATCTCATTTGATGAATAAACTTTGATTGCAAGGAAGATGACGGAGAACGTGACTGTAGTTTGAATTAAAAAAATGGATCTTATTATGAGAATCAAAGATTATCTTGTTTAATAGATAAACTTTGATTCTATGAAAAAATGGAAGGAAAAGCTTTTTTTGCCAAACAAAAGCATTCGTGTCGTGTATCCAAATAAGGAGAACATGATTGTAGTGCCTAATCATGAAAAAATGAATCTTATTATAACAATTTAAGTTTCTCTCATTTGACAGATAAACTTTGATTACAAGGAAAATGGTGGAGAGAAAAGCTTTTATTGCCAAACCAAGGTATGAAGATAATGTAGTCAGAGTGAATAAAATGATTGTAGCACCCAATAAGAAAAAAATGAAGATTATTACGAGAATCTAAGTTTGTCTCCTTTGACGGACAAACTTGCATTTGAGGGAAAATGGTGGAATAAAAACTTTTATTGCCAAACCAAAGTATGAAGAACGTGTAGCCAAAGCAAAAAATGTAACTATAATGCCCAATAACAAAAAAAAATGAAGATTATTATGAGAATCCAAGTTTGTCCTATTTCATGGACGAACTTTGATTCGAGGTAAAATGGTGGAAAAAAAGCTTTTCTGGCCAAACTAAAGCTTTAAATCATGTATCCTAATAAGGAGAACCTGATTTCAGTGCCCAATCATAAAATAAAGATTATCATAAGAATCCATGTTTTCTTATTTGATGGATGAACTTCGGCTGTAAAGAAAATGGCAGACAAAAAGCTTTTCTTGCCAAACCAAAGCACCTATATCATGCATCACAATAAGCAGAACACGATTGTAGTATGAATTAAAAAAATGATGATTATTACAAGAATCCAATATTGTCTTATTTGACTAACGAACTTTGTATATGGAAAATGTGGAAAGAACCGCTTTTCTTGGTAAACTAAAGCATTAATATCATATATCCTAATAAGAAGAATAACATTGTGGTGTGCAATCATAAAAATAATGAAGATTATTATGAGAATCCAAGTTTGTCTCATTTGATGGATGAACTTTGATTCTAAGAAAAATGATAGAGGGAAAAGCTTTTCTTGGAAAGCCGAAGCACCAATAACCTGAGGAGAACATGATTACATGATTGTCATCCCGATTCACATAAAAAGTAGAGATTATTACGAGAATCCAAGTTTGCTATATTTGATTGATGAACTTGGATTCTATGCAAAATATGGAAAGACACGCTTTTCTTCATAAGCTAAAGCATCAGTATCAAGTTTTCCAATAAGGAAAACATGATTATGGTGCCCAATCAGAAAAGAATGAAGATTATTACGTAAATCTATGTTTGTTTTATTTGATAGATGAACTTTGATTATAAGAAAAATGGTAGACAGAAAGTTTCTCCTGCCAAACCAAAGCGCCAATATTGTGCATCGCAATATAGAGAGCAAGATTGTAGTGCGAATTAAAAAAATAGAGATTGTTAGAAGACTCTAAGATTGTCTTATTTTGCATACAAACTTTGATTCTATGGACAATATCGAGAAAAAACCTTTTCTTGCAAAACCAAATCATCAGTGTCATGTATCCTAATTAGGAGAACATGATTATGGTGCCCGATCACAAAAAAATGAATATTATTACGAGAATCCAAGTTTGTCTCATTTGATAGATGAACTTTGATCCTATGGAAAATCTAGAAAGAAAAGCTTTTCTTGTCTAAACAAGGCATTAGTATCATGTATCCCAATAAGGAAAACATGATTGTAGTGCCCAATCATAAAATGAATAAAGATTATTCATTAAGAGAATCCAAGTTTGTCTTATTTGATGGATAAACTTTGATTGCATAAAGGATGACAAAGAGAAAGCTTTTCTTGCCAAACTAAAGCACCAATATCATGCATCGCAATAAGGAGAACATGGTTGTAGTGTGAATTAAAAAACTTTAATTCTATGGAAAATGTGGAAAGAAATGTTTTTCTTGCCAAATCAAACTATATCCCAATGAGGAGAACATCATTGTGGTGCCCAATCATAAAAAAATAAATATTATTATGAGAATCTAAGTTTATCTCATTTGACAAATGAACTTTGATTATAAGGAAAATGGTGGAGTGAAAACCTTTTATTGCCAAACCAAAGCACAATGATTGTGTAGCTAAAGCAAAGAATATGATTATAGTGCCCAACAGCAAAAAAATGGAGATTATTATGAGAATCTAAGTTTGTCTTATTTGGAAAATAAATTTTGATTCGAGGGAAAATGGTAGAAAGAAAAGCTTTTCATGCCATACCAATGCATCAATATCATGTATCCCAGTAAGGAGAACATGATTGTAGTGCCTAATCACAAAATGAATGGAATTATTACAAGAATCCAAGCTTGTCTTATTTGATGGATGAACTTCGATTATAAGCAAAATGGCAGAGAGAAAGCTTTTCTTGCCAAACCTAAGGACCAATATCGCCCATCGAAATGAGGAGAACATGATTATAGTATGAATTAAAAAAATAGAGATTATTACAAGAATCCAAGTTTGTCTTGTCTAATCGATGAACCTTAATTTTATGGAAAATGTGGAAAGAAATGCTTTTCTTGCCAAAGCAAAGCATTAATTTCATGTATCCAAATGAGGAGAACAAGATTATGGTGCCCAATCAAAAAAATGAATATTATTATGAGAATCCAAGTTTGTCTTATTTGATGAATGAACCTTGAGTATATGCAAAATGTTAGAGGGAAAAACTTTTATTGCCAAACCCAAGCACAAAGATCTTGTAGCCAAAGCAGAAAACATGATTGCAGTGCCCAATAACAAAAAAATGGAGATTCTTACAAGAATCCAAGTTTATCTCGTTTGGCAGACAAACTTTGATTCAAGGGAAAATGGTGGAAAGAAAAGCTTTTCATGCCAAACCAAAGCATCAATATCATGTATCCCAATAAGGAGAACATGGTTATAGTGCCTAATCACAAAATGAATGAGGATTATTATGAGAATCCAAGCTTATCTTATTTGATGGATGAACTTTGATTGCAAGGAAAATGGCAGAGAAGAAGCTTTTCTTGCCAAACCAAAGCAATAATACCATCCATCGCAATGAAAAGAACAAGATTGTAGTGTGATTAAAAAATAGAGATTATTACGAGAATCCAAGTTTGCCTTATTTGGTGGATGACCTTTGATTCGAAAGGAAAATGGCCAAAAGAAAAGCTTTTCTTACCAAACCAAAGCATCAATATCATGGATCCCAATAAGGAGAACATGATTGTAGTGCCAAGTCATAAAATGAATGATGATTATTACGAGAATCCAAGCTTATCTCATTTCATGAATAAGTTTTGAATGTAAGGAAAATGGCAGAGAAAAAGCTTTTCTTGGCAAACCAAAGCACCAATATCCTCCATCATAATGAAGAGAACCTAATTGTTATGTGAATTAAAAAAAATAAAGATTAATACAAGAATCCAAGTTTGTTTTGTCTGACGGATGAACCTTGATTTTATGGAAAATGTGAAAAGAAATGGTTTTCTTGCCAAACCCAAATATCAATTCACGTATCCCAATGAGGAGAACACGATTATGGAGCCCAATCATAAAGAAATGAATATTATTATGAGAATCTAAGTTTGTCTCATTTGACGATGACCTTTGATTATAAGGAAAATGGTGGAGAGAAAAGCTTTTATTGCCAAACCAAAATACAAAGATCTTGTAGCCAAAATGGAGAACATGATTGCAGTGCCCAATAACCAAAAAATAGAGATTATTATAAGAATCCAAGTTTGTCTCGTTTGGTAGACAAGCTTTAATTTGAGGGAAATTGGTGGAAAAAATTTTTTTCTTCCCAAACCAAAGCATCAATATCATATATCCCAATGAGGGGAACATGATTGTAGTGCTTAATTACAAAATAAACGGAGATTATTATGAGAACCCAGGCTTGTCACATTTGATGGATAAAATTTGATTGCAAGCAAAATGGCAGAGAGAAAGCTTTTCTTGCAAAACCAAAACACCAATATTGTGCATTGCAATGAGGAGAATACGATTGTAATGCGAATTAAAAACATAGAGATTGTGATGAGAATCCATGATTATCTTGTTTGATGAGCAAACTTTGATTCTATGGAAAATGTGGAAAGAAAAGCTTTTCTTGCCAAACCGAAGCATCGGTATCATGTACCCAATAACGAGAACATGATTGTGGTGCCCAATCACAAAAAAATGAATATTATTACAAGAATCCAAGTTTATCTTATTTGATGGATGGACTTTGATTCCAGGGAATATAGTGGACAGAAAAGCTTTCCTTGTAAAGCCAAGCACAAATATGATGTATCCTAATGAGGAGAACATGATTGTCATGCCGATTCACCTAAAATATAGAGATTATTTCAAGAATCCAAGTTTGTCTCGTTTGATAGATGAAATTTGATTTATGGAAAATGTGGAAAAAAAAGCATTTTTTTCCAAACCAAGGCATCAGTATCAAGTATCCAAACGAGGAAAACATGATTATGGTGCCCAATCACAAAAGAATAAAGATTTTCATAAGAATGCAAGTTTGTTTCACTTGATGGATAAACTTTGATTATAAAGAAAATGGTGGAGAGAAAGCCTTTTCTTGCTAAATCAGAGCACCAATATCTTGTATCCTAATGAGTAGAACACGATTACAGTGCCTAGTCATAGAAAAAGAGGATATTATTACGAGAATCATCATTCATCTTAGTTGACAAATGAACTTTGATTGTGAGGAAGATGGTGGAGGGAAAAGCTCTTCTTGGAAAGACAAAGCACCAATATCATGTTTCTCAATAAGGAGAACATGATTCTGGTGCCCAATTAAGAAAATTGAATATTATTACAGGAATCCAAGTTTGTCTTATTTGATGGAAGAACTTTGATTATAAGGAAAATGGTGGAGAGAAAAGTTTTTATTGCCAAATCAAAGCACCAATAACGTGCACCTAAAGATGAGAGCATGATTATAGTGCTCAATAACAAAAAAAATCAAGATTATTATGAGAATCCAAGTTTGTCTCTTTTGACAGATGATCTTTGATTATAAGAAAAATAGTGGAGAGAAAAGCTTTTATTACCAAAACAAAGCACCAGTATCATGTACCTAAAGAGGTGAACATGATTATAATGGTCAATAGCAAAAAAATGAAGATTATTACGAGAATTTAAGTTTACCTCCTTTGACAGACGAACTTTGACTCTAGAAAAAATGGTGGAAACAAAAGTTTTTCTTGCCAAACCAAAGCATCAATATCATGTATCTCAATGAGGGGAACATAGTGCCCAATCATAAAAAAATGATGATTATTATGAAAATTAAAGTTTGTCTCATTTGACGGATAAACTTTGACTGTAAAGACAATGTTTGAGTGAAAGCTTTTCTTGTCAAACCAAAGCACCAATATCGTGTATCACAATGAGGAGAACATGATTATAGTGCGAATAAAAAAATAGAGATTATGATGAGAATCCAAGTTTGTCTTGTTTGATGGATAAACTTTGATTCTACAAAAAATGTGAAAAAAATCTTTTTTCGCCAAGCCAAAGCATCAATATCATGTATGAGGAGAATATGATTGTAGTGCACGATCACAAAGAAGAATAAGATTATTATAAGAATCCAAGTTTGTCTCATTTGACGGATGAACTTTGATTTTAAAGAAGATAGTAGAGGGAAAAGCTTTTCTTGGAAAACAAAGTACCATTATCATATATCCCAATGAGGAAAACATGATTGTCATGCCAATTCACATAAAAAATGGAGATTATTACGAGAATCAAAGTTTGTTTTGTCTCATTTAATCGATAAACTTTGATTCTATGGAAAATATGGAAAGGAAAGCTATTCTTTCCTAACCAAAGCATCAGTATCATGTATCCTAACGAGGAAAACATGATTATGGTGCCTAATCAGAAAAGAATGAAGATTATTATGGGAAACCAAGTTTCTCTCACTTGAGAATGAATTTTGATTATAAGGAAAATGATAAAGAGAAAAGTTTTTGTTGCCAAACCAAAGCACTAAGTCGTGCAGCCAAGGAGGAGAATGTGATTGTAGTGCCTAACCAAAAAAATAGAGATTATTATGAAAATCCAAGTTTGTTTTGTTTGACAGACAAAGTTTTATTCAAAGTAAAATGGTGGAAAGAAAAGCTTCTCTTGCCAAACTAAAACATCAATATCATGCATCCCAATAAGGAAAACATGATTATAGTGCCCAAATTTATCTTATTTAGCATACAAAGCCTAGCAAAAAAATAGAGATTATTATGAAAATCCAAGTTTGTTTAGTTTGACAGATGAACTTTTATTCAAGGTAAAATGGTGGAAAGAAAAGCTCCTCTTGCCGAACTAAAACATCAATATCATGCATCCTAATAAGGAGAACATGATTATAGTGCCCAACTTTGTCTTATTTGGCATACGAACTTTGATTCTACTACCAAAAATATGGAAAGAAAAGTTTTTCTTGCCAAACTAAAGCATCAGTATCATCTATCACAATAAGGAGAACATGATTGGGGTGTACAACCATAAAAAAATGAATATTATTATGAGAATCCAAGTTTATCTCATTTGACGGATGAACTTTGATTGTAAGAAAAATGGCAGAGAGAAAGCTTTTCTTGCCAAACGAAAGCACCAATATCATCCATCACAATGAGGAAAACATGACTGTAGTGCGAAATAAGAAAATGAAGATTATTACAACTTGTTTTGCGGACAACTATGATTATATGGAAAATGTGGAAAGAAAACCTTTTCTTGCCAAACAAAACTATCAGTGTCATGTATCCTTATGAAGGGAACATGATTGTGGTGCCCAATCACAAGAAAATGGATATTATTATGAGAATCTATATTTGTCTCATTTGACAGATGAACTTTGGTTATAAGGAAAATGGTGGAGAGAAAAGCTTTTATTGCTAAACCAAAGCACGAAGATTGTGTAGCCAAAGTAAAGAACTTTGTTGCAATGCCTAATAACAAAAAAATAGAGATTATTATGAGAATCCAAGTTCATCTCATTTAACGAATGAACTTTAATTTGAGGGAAAATGGTGGAAAAAAAAAAGCTTTTCTTGCCAAACCAAAGCATCAATATCATGTATCCCAAATGGGAGAACATGATTGTAGTACCTAATCACAAAATAAGTGAAGATTATTATGAGAATCCAAGCTTGTCTCATTTGATGGATTAACTTTGATTATAAGAAAAATGATAGAGAGGGAGCTTGCCTTATCAAACCAAAGCACCAATATTGTGCATCGCAATAAGAAGAACATAATTGTAGTGCAAATTTTAAAAAATAAAGATTATTATTGGAATCTAATATTGTCTCATTTGACGGATGAACTTTGATTTTATGGAAAACGTAGAAAGAAAAGCTTTTCTTGCCAAATCTAAGCATCGGTGTCATGTATCCCAATGATAAGAATATGATTGCAGGGCCTAGTAACAAGGAAATTAATATTATTATGAGAATTCTAAGTTTGTCTTATTTCACAGATGAACTTTGATTATAAGAAAAATGGTAGAGAGAAAAGCTTTTGTTGCTAAACCAGGGCACGAAGATCATGCAGCCACAGAGAAGAACATGATTGTAGCCCGAATTAAAAAAAATTGAGATTATTATGAGAATCCAAGATTATGTTGTTTCATAGACAAACTTTGATTCTATGAAAAATGTGAAAAGAAAAGCTTTTCTTGCAAAACCAAAACTTCGATATCATGTACACAATGAGGAAAACACGATTGTGGTGCCCAATCATAAAAAATGAATATGATTATGAGAATTCCAAGTTTGTCTCATTTAATAGATTAACTTTGAATCTAAGGAAAATGGTGGAGAAAAAAGCTTTTATTGCTAAACCAAACCACGAAGATTGTGTAGCAAAAGAGAAGAACATGATTTTAGGGTGAATTAAAAATAAAGATTATTATGGTAATCCAAGATTGTCTTATTTAATGGACAAACTTTGATTCTATGGAAAATTTGGAAAGAAAAGCTTTTCTCGCCAAACCAAAGCATTAGTATCATGTATCCTAATGAAGAA
The DNA here is from genome assembly GCA_038382025.1 of Adansonia gregorii. Lineage (NCBI taxonomy): Eukaryota > Viridiplantae > Streptophyta > Magnoliopsida > Malvales > Malvaceae > Adansonia > Adansonia gregorii. Next base: position 42,723 of record JBBYHO010155233.1, on the reverse strand, counting down.
AACATAATTGTGGTGCCCAATCACCAAAAAAAAAATATTATTATGAGAATCCAAGTTTGTCTCGTTTAACATGTGAACTTTGATTTTAAGAAAAATGATGAAGGGAAAGCTTTTCTTGGAAAGCTAAAGCACCAATATCTTATATGCTAATAAGGAGACTTGATTGTCATGTTGATTCATATAAAAAGGGGAGATTGTTACAAGAATTCAAGTTTGTCTTATTTGATGGACGAACTTTGATTCTATGGAAAGTGTGGAAAGAAAAGCTTTTCTTGCTAAACCAAAGCATTAGTATCAAGTATCCCAATGAGGAAATCATGATTGTCAGGCCCAATTACAAATGAATAAAGATTACTGCGAGAATCTAAGATTGTCTCACTTGATGGATGAACTTCGATTGGACAAAAAATGGTGGAAAGGAAAGCTTTTTCGGCCAAACGAAAGCATCAATATCATGTATCCTAATAAGGGGAACATGATTGTAGTGCCAAACTTTAAACAGAATAAAGATTATTATGAGAATACAAGTTTGTCTTATTTAACGGATGGACTTTGATTGTAAGGAAAATGGGGGAGAAAAAGCTTTTCTTGCTAAACCAAAGCACCAATACCATGTATCCCAATGAGGAGAACATGGTTGTAATGCCGAATCATAAGAAAATATGGAAATTATAATAAGAATCCAAGTTTCTCTCATCTGAAGGATAAACCTTAATTTTATGAAAAATGTAGAAAGAAATGTTTTTCTTGCCAAACCAAAGCATCAATGTCATGTATCTCAATGAGGAGAACATGATTGTGGTGCCCAATCACAAAAAAAATAATATTATTAAGAATCCAAGTTTGCCTCATTTGATGGATGGACTTTAATTATAAGAAAAATGGTGGAGAGAAAAGCTTTTATTGCCACACCAAAGCTTAAAGATTGTGTAGCCAAGGAGGGGAACATGATTGCAGTGCCCAATAACAAAAAAATGAAGATTATTATAAGAATCCAAGTTCATCTTGTTTGACAAAAGAACTTTGATTCTAGTGAAAATGGTAGAAAGAAAAGCTTTTCTTTCGAAACCAAAATATCAGTATCAAGTATCACAATGAGGAAAGCATGATTGTGGTGCCCAATCACAAAAGAATAAAGATTATTATGAGATTCGAAGTTTGTCTTCTTGACAGGTAAACTTTGATTAAAAGGAAAATGGTGAAGAGAAAAGCTTTTCTTGCAAAATCAAAGCCCTAATATCATGTAAACCAATGAGTAGAACATGATTGGAGTGCCTCATCACAAAATGAGTAGAGATTATTAGAATCATCATTTGTCTCAATTCGTGGATGAACTTTGATTCTAGGGAAAATGGTGGAAGCAAAACTCTTTTTGAAAAGCTAAAGCACAAGTATCATGTATCCTAATAAGAAGGACATGATTGTCATGTCGATTCACAAAAAAAAAAATTATTACAAGTATCCAAGTTTCTCTTATTTCATGGACCAATTTTGATTTTATGGAAAATGTGGGAAGAAATGCTTTTCTTGCCAAATCAAAAGATCGGTGTCATGTATCCCAATGAGGAGAACTTGATTGTGGTGCCAAATCACAAAAAAAAAATTTATATTATTATGAGAATCCAAGTTTGTCTTTTTTGATGGGTGAACTCTGATTATAAGGAAAATGGTGGAGAGAAAAGCTTTTATTGCTAAACTAAAGCACGAAGATCTTGTAGCCAAAGAGGAGAACATGATTGCAGTGCCCAAAACAAAAAAATGGAGATTATTACGAGTATTTATGTTTGTCTTTTTTGATGAATGAACTTTGATTCTAGGGAAAATGGTGAAAAGAAATGTTTTTCTTGCCAAACTAAAACATCAGTGTAAGTATCCCATGAGGAAAACATGATTGTGGTGCCCAATCACAAAAGAATGAAGATTACTACAAGAATCCAAGTTTTTGTCTCACTTATAGGATTATGGTGCCCAATCATAAAAAGAGTGGAGATTATTATAAGAATCATCATTTATCTTAATTCGTAGACAAACTTTGATTATAAGGAAAATGGTTGAGGGAAAAGCTTTTCTTGGATAGCTAAAGCACAATATCATGCATCCCAATAGCGAGAACATGATTATCATATTGATTTAGAAAAAATGGACATTACTACAAGGATCCAAGCTTGTCTTGTTTGAAGGATAGACTTTGATTCTATTGAAAATATGGAAAGAAAGGCTTTTCTAGCCAAACCAAAGCATCAATATCATGCATCCCAAAGAGGCGAACATGACTACGATGCCCAATCACAAAAAAGTGAATATGATTAAAAGAATCCAAGTTTATCTCATTTGACAGATGAACTTTGATTTTAAGGAAAATGGTGGAGGGAAAAGCCAAAGCACCAATATCATGTAGCCCAATGAGGAGAACATGATTGTCATGCTGATTCACATAAAAAATGGAGATTATTACAAGAATCCAAGTTTGTCTCACTTGATGGATGTACTTTGATTCTATGATACATCTAGAAAGAAAAGCTTTTCTTGCCGAACCAAAGCATCAATATCATGTATCCCAATAAGGAGAACATGATTATAGTGACCAATCACAAAATGAATGAAGATTATTATGAGAATCCAAGTTTGTCTTATTTAATTGATGAACTTTGATTGCAAGGAAAATGACGGAGAGAAGCTCATGCATCACAATGAGGAGACTATGATTATAGTGTAATTCAAAAAAAAATAGAGATTATTATAGGAATCCAAGATCATCTTGTTTGACAGATAAATTTTGATTCTATGGAAAATGTTGAAAGAAAAGCTTTTCTTGCCAAACCAAAGCATCAGTGTCAAGTATCCCAATGAGAAGAACATGATTATGGTGCCCAATCACAAAAGGGTGAATATTATTATGAGAACCCAAGTTTGTCTCATTTGATAGATTAACTTTGATTATAAGAAAACTGGTAGAAAGAAAAGCTTTTATTACCAAGCCAAAGCATAAAGATCATGTAGCCAAAGCAAAGAACATGATTACAGTGCCTAATAACAAAAAAAAGGAGGTTATTATAAAAATCGAAGTTTGTCTCGTTTGATAGATGAACTTTGACTTAAGGGAAAATGGCAAAAAAAAAGCTCTCATTGCTAAACCAAAGTATCAATATCATGTATCCTAATGAAGAGAACATGACTGTAGTGCCCAATGACAAAAAGAATGAAGATTATTATAAGAATCCGAGCTTGTCTCATTTAATGGATGAATTCTAATTATAAGGAAAATGGTAGAGAGAGCTTTTCTTGCTAAGCTAAAACACCAATATCGTGCATCGCAATGAGGAGAATGTGATTGTAATGCAAATTAAAAAAATAGAGATTATTATGAGAATCTAAGTTTATCTTTTTTAACGGACGTACATTGATTCGAGAGAAAATGGTGGAAAAAAAAGCTTTTCTTGCCAAGCCAAAGCATCAATATCATGTATCCCAAACACAGAGAACATGATTGTAGTGCCCAATCACGAAAAACTAAAGATTATTACGAGAATCAATATTTGTCTCACTTGAGAGTTAAACATTGATTACAAGGAACATGTTGGAGGGAAAAAGTTTTCTTGAAAACCTAAAGCATCAACTTCTTGTATCCCAAAGAGGAGAACATGAGTGTCATGTCGATTCACAAAATAATGGAGATTATTACAAGAATCCAAGTTTGTCTCATTTGATGGATGAACTTTGATTCTATGGAAAATATGGAAAGAAAAGCTTTTCTAGCCAAACCATAGCATTAGTATCAAGTGTCCCAATGAGAAAAACATGATTATGGTGCCAAATCATAAAAAAGTGAAGATTATTACAAGAATCCAAGTTTGTCTCACTTGATAGTTAAACTTTGATTCTAAAAAAAATGGTGGGGGGGAAAGCTTTTCTTGAAAACCCAAAGCACCAATAGCATATATCCCAATGAGGAAAACATGATTGCCATACCGATTCACATAAAAATAAAAATTATTTCAAGAATCTAAGTTTGCCTCATTTGATAGACGAACTTTGATTCTTTGAAAAATGTGGAAAGAAAAGCTTTTCTTGCTAAACCAAGGCATCAGTATCAAGTATCCTAACATGGAAAAGATAATTGTGGTGGCTAATCACAAAAGAATAAAGATTATTACAAGAATCCAAGCTTATCTCACTTGATGGATTAACTTTGATTATAAGGAAAATGGTGGAGAGAAAGCTTTTTCTTGCAAAATCAAAGCACCAATATCTTGTATCCAAATGAGTAGAACATTATTGTAGTGCCCAATCACAAAAAAAATGAATATTATTACGAGAATCTAAGTTTATCTTATTTAACTGATAAACTTTGACTGTAAGGAAAATGGTGGAAAGAAAAGCATTTATTGCTAAACCAAAGCACCAAATCATGTGCCCAAAGAGAAAAGCATGATTATAGTGCTCAATAATAAAAAAAATAAAGATTATTATGAGAATTCAAGTTTTTCTTATGCGATAGATGAGCTTTGATTACAAGGAAAATGATAGAGAGTAAAGCTATTATTACCAAAACAAAACACCAATATCGTGTACCCAAAGAGGTGAACATGATTATAGTGATCAATAACAAAAAAAAGGGAAGATTATTCTGAGAATCCAAGTTTATCTCATTTGAAGGATGAACTTTGATTCTAGGAAAAATGGTGCAAAGAAAAGCTTTTCTTGCCAAACCAAAGCATCAATATCATTCATCTCAATAAGGAAAACATCATGTAGTGTCCAATCACAAAAGGAATGAAGATTATTATGAAAATCCAAGCTTGTCTTATTTGACGGATAAACTTTGATTGTAAAGAAAATGTCAAAGTGAAAGCTTTTCTTGTCAAACCACTAATATCGTGCATCACAATAAGGAGAACATGATTGTAGTGCGAATAAAACAATAGAGATTATGACGAGAATCCAAGTTTGTCTTATTTGATGGCAAAACTTTGATTTTATGGAAAATGTGAAAAAAAAAAGTTTTTTTACCAAGCCAAAGCATCAATATCATGTATCCCAATGAGGAGAATATGATTATGGTGTCCAATCACAAAAAGAATGAAAATTATTATAAGAATCCAAGTTTGCCTCATTTGACAAATAAACTTTGATTTTAAGGAAATTGGTGGAGGGAAAAGCTTTTCTTGGAAACCTTAAGCACCACTATCATGTATCCTAATGAGGAAAACATGATTGTCATACTGCTTCACATAAAAAATGGAGATTATTACAAGAATCCAAATTTGTCTTATTTAATTGACAAACTTTGATTCCATGGAAAATATGAAAAGAAAAGCTTTTCTTACCAAACCAAAGCACTAAGATCATGTAGCTAAGGAGGAAAATATGATTGTAGTGCCCAATAACAAAAAAATAAAGATTATTATGAAAATCTAAGTTTTTTTTCATTTGATAGACGAACTTTTACTTTAGGAAAAATGGTGGAAAGAAAAGCTTCTCTTGTCAAAACAAAACATCAATATCATGTA
>JBBYHO010155233.1:10927-37113 GCA_038382025.1 Adansonia gregorii | reverse complement strand
ATAGACGAACTTTTACTTTAGGAAAAATGGTGGAAAGAAAAGCTTCTCTTGTCAAAACAAAACATCAATATCATGTAGAAAATGATTGTAGTGCCCAATCATAAAATGAATGAAGATTATTATGAGAATCCAAGTTTTTCTCATTTGATGGATGAACTTTTCTTGCCAAACCAAAGCCCCAACATCGTGCATCGTAATAAGGATAAGATGATTGTAGTGCAAATTAAAAAAATAGAGATTATTAATGCAATCCAAGATTGCCTTGTTTGATAGATGAACTTTGATTTCATGGAAAATGTGGAAAGAAAAGCTTTTCTTGCCAAACGAAAACATTAGTATCATGTATCACAATGAAGAGAGCATGATTGGGGTGCACAATCACAAAAGAATTAATAATATTATGAGAATCCAAGTTTGTTTCATTTGAGGGATAAACTTTGATTGTAAGGAAAATGGTAGAGAGAAAACTTTTCTTACCAAGTAAAAACACCAATATTGTGCATCATAATGAGGAGAACGTGATTATAGTGTGAATTAAAAAAATAAAAATTATTACGAGAATCCATGATTGTCTTGTTTGATGGATGAACTTTGATTCTATGAAAATGTCAGAAGAAAAGCTTTTCTTCCCAAACCAAAGCATCAGTACCATGTATCCTAATAAGGAGAACATGATTATGGTGGACAATAAAAAAAAGATTACTATTACCAAAATCCAAGTTTGTGTCGCTTGATGGATGAACTTTGATTATAAGGAAAATGGTGGAGAGAATAGCTTTTATTGCCAAAACAAAGTGCAAAGATCATGTAGCCAAAGTAGAGAATGTGATTATAGTGCCTAATAGCAAAAAAATAAAGATTATTATGAGAATCTAAGTTTGTCTCGATTGACGAATGAGCTTTGATTTGGGGGAACATGGTGCAGAGAAAGGCTTTAACCAAAGCATCAATATGATGTATCCTAATGAGGAGAACATGATTGCAATGCCCAATCATAAAATAAATGAAGATTGCAGTGCATAATCACAAAGTGCAAAGATCGTGTAGCCAAAATGGAGAACATGATTTGCAGTGCCCAATAACAAAAAAATAGAGATTATTATGAGGATCTAAGTTTATCTCGATTGACAGATAAACTTTGATTCGAGGGAACATGGTGCAAAGAAAAGCTTTTCCTACCAACCCAAAGCATCAATATCATGTATCCTAATCAGGATAAGATGATTATGGTGCCCACCATAAAATAAATGAAGATTATTATGACAATCCAAGCTTATCTCATTTGATGGATGAACTTTGATTGTAAGGAAAATGGTAGAGAGAAAGCTTTTCTTGTCAAACCAAAGCCCCAATATCAGCCATCACAATGAAGAAAACATGATTATAGTGCGAATTAAAAAATAGAGATTATTACAAGAATCCAAGTTAGTCTTGTCTAACAGATGAACCTTGATTTTATTGAAAATGTGACAAAAAATGCTTCTCTTGCCAAACCAAAGCGTCAGTGTCATGTATCCTAGTATGGAGAACATGATTGTGATGCCCAATCACAAAAAAATGAATATTATTATGAGAATCCAAGTTATGGAAAGAAATGCTTTTCTTGCCAAACCAAAGCATCAATGTTATGCGTCCCAATGAGGAAAACATGATTGCAGTGCCCAATCACAAAAAAATGAATACTATTACAAGAATCCAAGTTCTAAAAAAAATTCTTTTCATGCTAAACCAAAGCATCGGTGTCATGTATCCTAATGAGAAGAACATGATTCTAGTGCCTAATCACAAAAAACTAAATATTATTACGAGAATCCAAGTTTATCTTATTTAATGGATGAACTTTGATTATAAACAAAATGATGGAGAGAGGAGCTTTTATTACCAAACCAAAGTACGAAGATCATGTAGCCAAAGCAGAGAGCATTATTGCCCAACAATAAACTTTAATTCTATGGAAAATCTAGAAAGAAAAACTTTTCTTGTCAAACCAAAGCATCAATATCATGTAAACCAATGAGGAGAACATGATTGTAGTGCCTAATCACAAGATGAATGAAGACTATTACAAGAATCCAAGTTTGTCTCATTTGATAGATGAACTTCGATTATAAGGAAAATGGTAGAGAGAAAGCTCTTCTTGCCAAACCAAAGCACCAATATCGTGCATCGCAAAGAGGAGAACATGAGTGTAGTGCAGATTAAAAAAATAGAGATTATTATGAGAATCCAAGACTGTCTTGTTTGGCAGGTAAACTTTGATTTTATGGAAAATGTGGAAAGAAAAGCTTTTTTTGCCATGCCAAAGCATCCGTGTCATGTATCCCAATAAGGAGAACATGATTGTGGTGCCTAATCACAAAAAAATTGAATATTATCACAAGAATCCGAGTTTGTCCCATTTGACGAATAAACTTCGATTATAAAGAAAATAGTGAAGAACAACGCTTTTATTGCCAAACCAAGGTACGAAGATCGTGTAGCCAGAGCAAAGAACATGGTTGCGGTACCTAATAAAAAATGGAGATTATTATAAGAATCCAAGTTTATCCTTTTTGACGGATGACCTTTGATTTGATGGAAAATGGTAGAATGAAAAGCTTTTATTGCAAAATTAAAGCACGAAGATTGTGTAGCCAAAGCAGAGAATGTGATTGCAGTGCCCAATAACAAAAAAAATGGAGATTACTATGAGAATCCAAGTTTGTCTTATTTGACAAATGAACCTTGATTCGAGGTAAAATGGTGAAAAAAAAAACTTTTCTTGCCAAGTCAAAGCTTCAATATCATGTACCCTAATAAGAAGAACATGATTGCAGTGCCCAATTGCAAAATAAAGATTATCACGACAATCCATGTTTGCCTCATTTTATGGATGAACTTCGATTGTAAGGAAAATGGCGACAGAAAGCTTATCTTGCCAAACCAAAGCACCTATATCGTGCATCACAATATGGAGAACATGATTGTAGTATGAATTAAAAAATAAAAATTATTACAAGAATCCAAGATTGTTTTATTTGACTGACAAACTTTGATTCTATAGAAAATGTGAAAAAAAAAACTATTCTTGCAAATCAAAGTATCAATATCGTTTATCCCAATGAGGAGAATACCATTGTGGTGCGTAATCACAAAAAAATAAAGATTATTATGAGAGTCTAAGTTTGTTTCATTTGACGGATGAACTTTGATTCTAAGAAAAATGGTGGAGGGAAAAGCTTTTCTTGGAAAGCCAAAGCACCAATATCATATATCCCACTAAGGAGAACATGATTGTCATGCCGATTCACATAAAAAATGGAGATTATTACAAGAATCCAAGTTTGTCTCATTTAATGGACAAACTTTTATTCTATGAAAAATGTGGAAAGAAAAGCTTTTCTTACCAAACTAAATTATTAGTATCATGTATCCTAATTAGGAGAACATGATTGTGGTGCACAATCACAAAAAAATGAATATTATTACGAGAATCTAAGTTTGCCTCATTTGATGGACAAACTTTGATTGTAAGGAAAATGGTAGAGTGAAAGTTTTTGTTGCCAAACTAAAGCCCCAATATCATGCATCGCAATGAGGAGAACGTGATTGCCATGCGAATTAAAAAAATGGAGATTGTTACAAGAATCCAAGATTATCTTGTTTTGCATACGAACTTTCATTTAATGGACAATGTGGAAAGAAAAGCTTTGCTTGCCAAACCAAACCATCAGTGTCATGTATTCCAATTAGGAGAACGTGAATGTGGTGCCCAATCACAAAAAATTAATATTATTCGGAGAATCCATGTTTGTCTCATTTGATGGAAGAACTTTGATTATAAGGAAAACGGTCAAGAGAAAAGCTTTTATTGCGAAACCAAAGCACAAAGATCATGTAGCCAAAGTGGAGAACTTGATTGTAGTGCCTAATAACAAAAAATGGTGATTATTATGAGAATCTAACTTTATCTCCTTTGGCGGATGAACTTTGATTTAAGGGAAAATGGTAGAAAGAAAAGCTTTTCTTGCCAAACCAAAGCATCAATAACATGTATCCCAATGAGGAGAACATGGTTGTAGTACCCAATCACACAATCAGTGAAGATTATTATGAGAATCCAAGCTTGTCTTGTGTGATGGATGATCTTTGATTGTAAGGAAAATCGCAGAGAGAAAGCTTTTCCTGTAAAATCAAAGAACTAATATCATCCATCGCAATGAGGAGAACATGATTGTAGCGCGAATTAAAAAAATTAAGATTATTACGAGAATTCAAGTTTATCTCACCTGAGGAATAAACCTTGATTTTACAAAAAAATATGGACAGAAATGCTTTTCTTACCAAACCAAAGCATCAATGTCATGTATTCCAAAGAGGAGAACGTGATTGTCATCCCAAGTTACAAAGAAATTTGAGATTATTACGAGAATCTAAGTTTGTCCCATTTGATAGATAAACTTTGATTCTATGCAAAAGCTGAAAAGAAAAGCTTTTCTTGCTGAACCAAAGCATCAATATCATGTATCCCTATAAGGAGAACATGATTGTAGTGCCCAATCACAAAATGAATGAAGAATATAATGGGAATCCAAGTTTCTGTCATTTGATGGATAAACTTTGATTGCAAGAAAGATGACATAGATAAAGCTTTTCTTGCTAAACCAAAGCACTAATATCATGCATCACAATGAGGAGAACATGATTATAGTGCAAATGAAAATAATGGATATTATTATAAGAATCCAGGATTATCTTATTTGACAGACAAACTTTGATTCCATGGAAAACGTGGAAAGAAAAGCTTGTTTTGCCAAACCAAAGCATCCTTGTCATGTATCCCAATGAAGAGAACATGATTATGGTGCCTCTTCACAAAAAAAATGAATATTATTATAAGAATCCAAGTTTGTCTTATTTAACAAATAAACTTTGATTATAAGGAAAATCGTTGAGAGAAAAGCTTTTATTGCTAAACCTAGGTACAAAGATCATGCAGTTAGAGCAAAGAATGTGGTTGTAGAACCCAATAACAAAAAATGGAGATTGTTATGAGAATCCAAGTTTATCTCCTCTACGAGAGAACTTTCATTTGAGGGAAAATGGTGGAATGAGAAGCTTTTATTGCCAAACCAAAGCACGAAGATCGTGTAGCCAAAGCGAAGAATGTGATTGTAGTGCCCAATAGCAAAACAGCAAAGATTATTATGAGAATTCAAGTTTGTCTCATTTGACAAATGAACTTTGAGTTGAGGTAAAATTATGGAAAAAAAGCTTTTCTTGCCAAACCAAAGCTTCAACATCATGCATCCCAATAAGGAGAACATAATTATAGTGCCTAATCATAAATGAAGATTATCATAAGAATCCATATTTGCCTAATGTGATAGACGAACTTCGGTTGTAAGGAAAATGGCAAACAAAAAGCATTTCTTGCCAAACTAAAGCACCTATATTGTGCATTACAGTAAGCAGAACATGATTGTAGTATGAATTAAAAAGATGAAGATTGTTACGAGAATCCAAGATTGTCTTATTTTACTGATGAACTCTGATTCTATGGAAAATGTGGAAAAAAAAGATTTTCTTACCAAACCAAAGCATCAATACATATATCCCAATGAGGAGAATTCCATTGTTGTGCGCAATCACAAAGAAAATGAAGATTATTATGAGAATCCAAGTTTATCGCATTTGAGGAATGAACTTTAATTCTAAAGAAAATGGTGGAGGGAAAAGCTTTTCTTGGAAAGCCAAAGCACCAATATCATGTATCCCAGTGAGGAGAGCATGATTGCCATGCCGATTCACATAAAAAACTAGAGGTTAATATTAGAATCCAAGTTTGTCTCATTTAATGGATAAACTTTGATTCTATGGCTAATATAGAAAGAAAAGTTTTTTTTACCAAGCCAAAGCATTAGTATAAGGTATCCCAATGAGGAAAACAAGATTATAGTGCCCAATCACAAAAGAATGAAGATTATTATGTGAATCCTAGTTTGTCTCATTTGACAAATAAACTTTAATTGTAAGGAAAATTGTAGACAGAAAACTTTCCCTGCTAAACCAAAACACTAATATTATGCGTCACAATATAGAGAGCAAGATTGTGGTGGGAATTAAAAAAATAGATATTATTAGGAAAATCCAAGATTATCTTGTTTGACGGATGAACATTTATTCTATGGAAAATGTGGAAAGAAAAGCTTTTTCTTTCTCAAACCAAAGCATCAGTATCATGTATCCAAATGAGGAGAACATGATTATGGTGCGCAATCACAAAAAATGAATATTATTACGAGAATCCTAGTTTTCCTCAATTGATGGACAAACTTTGATTGTAAGGAAAATGGCAGAGAGATAGCTTTTCTTACCAAACCAAAGCTTCAAATCATATATCCCAATAAGGAGAACATGATTACAGTGCCCAATCATAAATAAAGATTATCACGAGAATCCATGTTTGTCTAATATGATGGACAAACTTCGATTTTAATAAAAATGGCAAACAAAAAGCATTTCTTGCCAAACTAAAGCACCTATATTGTGCATTGCAATAAGTAAAAGATGATTGTAGTACGAATTAAAAAGATGAAGATTGTTACAAGAATCCAAGATTGTCTTGTTTTACTGACAAACTTTGATTCTATGGAAAATGTGGAAAAAAAAGATTTTCTTGCCAAACCAAAGCATCAATATCATATATCCCAATAAGGAGAATACCATTGTTGTGTGCAATCAAAAAAAGAATAAAGATTATTATAATAATCCAAGTTTGTCTCATTTGACGAATGAACTTTAAGTCTAAGGAAAATGGTGGATGGAAAAGCTTTTTTTGGAAAGCTAAAGCACCAATATCATGTATCCTAGTGAGGAGAGCATGATTGTCATGCCGATTCACATAAAAAAACTAAAGATTAATATTAGAATCCAAGTTTGTCTCATTGGATGGATGAACTTTGATTCTATGGACAATATGGAAAGAAAAAATTTTCTTCCTAAGCCAAAGCATTAGTATCAGGTATCCCAATGAGTAAAACATGATTGTGGTGCCCAATCACAAAAGAATGAAGCTTATTATGTGAATCAAAGTTTGTCTCATTTGACAAACGAACTTTGATTCTAAGGAAAATGGTGGACAGTAAGCTTTCCCTGCTAAGCCAAAACACTAATATTATGTGTCACAATATAAAAAGCAAGATTGTAGTGGGAAATAAAAATATATATATTATTAGGAGAATCCAAGATTATCTTGTTTGACAGATGAACTTTGATTCTATGGAAAATGTGGAAAGAAAAGCTTTTTTTCTCAAACCAAAGCATTAGTATCATGCATCGAAATAAGGAGAACATGATTATGGTGCATAATCACAAAAAATGAATCTTATTACGAGAATCCTAATTTTCCTCAATTGATGGAAAAACTTTAATTGTAAGGAAAATAGCAGAGAGATAGATTTTCTTGCCAAAACAAAGCTTCAATATCATGTATCCCAATAAGGAGAACATGATTACAGTGCCCAATCATAAATGAAGATTATCACGAGAATCCATGTTTGTCTAATGTGACGGACGAACTTCGGTTGTAAGGAAAATGGCAAATAAAAAGCATTTCTTGCCAAACTAAAGCACCTATATTGTGTATCGCAATACGAAGAACGTGATTGTAGTATGAATTAAAAAGATAAAGATTGTTACAAGAATCCAAGATTGTCTTGTTTTACTGACAAACTTTGATTCTATGGAAAATATGGAAAAAAAACATTTTCTTGCCAAACCAAAGCATCAATATCATATATCCCAATGAAGAGAATACCATTGTTGTGTGCAATCACAAAAAGAATGAAGATTATTATGAGAATCCAAGTTTGTCTCATTTGACAAATTAACTTTAATTCTAAGGAAAATGGTGGAGGGAAAAGCTTTTCTTGGAAAGCCAAAGCACCAATATCTTGTATCCCAGTGAGGAGAGCATGATTGTCATGTCGATTCACATAAAAAACTAGAGATTAATATTAGAATCCAAGTTTGTTTTATTTGATGGATGAACTTTGATTCTATGGACAATATGGAAAGAAAAGTTTTTCTTCCCAAGCTAAACCATTAGTATCAGGTATCCCAATGAGGAAACCACAATTATGGTGTCCAATTAGAAAAGAATGAAGATTATTATGTGAATCCAAGTTTGTTTTTTTTACAAACAAACTTTGATTGTAAGGAAAATGGCAGACAGAAAGCTTTCCCTGCTAAACCAAATCACTAATATTGCGTCACAATATAAAGAGCAAGATTGTAGTGGGAATTCAAAAAATAGATATTATTAGGAGAATCCAAGATTATCTTGTTTGAAGGATGAACTTTGATTCTATGGAAAATGTGGAAAGAAAAGCTTTTTTTTTCTCAAACCAAAGCATCAGTATCTTGTATCCAAATGAGAAGAACATGATTATGGTGCGCAATAAAAAAAATGAATATTATTACGAGAATCCTAGTTTTCCTCAATTGATGGATGAACTTTGACTGTAAGGAAAATGGCAGAGAGATAGCTTTTCTTGCCAAACCAAAGCCCTAATATCGTGCATCACAATGAGGAAAATGTCATTGTAGTGTAAATTAAAAGAATAGAGATTATGGCAAGATTCCAAGATTGTCTTGTTTTGCATATGAGCTTTGATTCTATGGAAAATGTGGAAAGAAAAGCTTTTCTTTCCAAACCAAACCATCAATGTCATGTATCCTAATTAGGAGAACATGATTGTGGTACTCAATCCCAAAAAAATGAATATTATTATGAGAATCGAAGTTTGTCATTTGATAAACAAACTTTGATTCTATAGAAAATCTAGAAAGAAAAGCTTTTCTTGTCAAACCAAAGCATCAATATCATGTATCCTAATAAGGAGAACATGATTGTAGTGCCTAATCATAAAATGAATGAAGATTATTACAAGAATCCAAGTTTGTCTCATTTGACAAATGAACTTTATTTGCCAGGAAGATGATGGAGAGAAAGCTTTTCTTGCCAAACCAAAGCACTAATATCATGCATCGTAAGAAGGAGAACGTGATTGTAGTATAGATTAAAAAAATTGATATTATTATGAGAATCCAAGATTGTCTTGTTTGATAGACAAACTTTGATTCTATGGCAAATGCGAAAAGAAAAGCTTTTTTTGCCTAACGAAAGCATCAGTGTCATGTATCCCAATAAGGAGAACATGATTGTAGTGCCCAATCACAAAAAAAATTAATATTATTACTAAAATCCAACTTTATCTTATTTGACGGATAAATTTTGATTTTAAGGAAAATGGTGGAGAGAAAAGCTTTTATTACCAAACCAAGGCACAAAGATCATGTTGCCAAAGCAAAAAATGGGGTTGTAGTTCCCAACAACAAAAAAAATGGAGATTATTAGTTGAATCCATGTTTGTCTTGTTTGACAGATGAATTTTGATTCGAGGGAAGATGGTGGAACGAAAAGCTTTTATTTCCAAACCAAAGCATGAAGGTTGTGTAGCCAAAAAGGAGAACATGATTGTATTGCCCAAAAAAAATAAAATTGAGATTATTATGAGAATCTAAGTTTATCTCATTTGATAGATGAACTTTGATTCGAGGTAAAATGGCAGAAAGAAAATCTTTTCTTGCCAAACGAGAGCTTTAATATCATGTATCCCAATGAGGAGAAAAAAATTGTAGTGCCTAATCACAAAATGAATGAAGGTTATCACCAAAATCCATGTTTGTCTCATTTGAAGGACAAACTGCAATTGTAAGCAAAATAGCAGGCAAAAAGCTTTTCTTGCCAAACCAAAGCACCTATATCTTGCATCGCAATAAGGAAAACATGATTATAGTGTGAATTAAAAAAATGAAAATTATTACGAGAATCCAAGATTGTCTTGTTTGACTGAAGAACTTTGATTCTATGGAAAATATGGTAAGAAAAACTTTTCTTGCCAAACCAAAGCATCCACTATCATGTATCCTAATGAGGTGCACAATCACAAAAAGAATAAAGATTATTATGGGAATCCAAGTTTATCTCATTTGATGGATGAACTTTGATTCTAAGGAAAGTAGGGGAGGGAAAAGCTTTTCATGGAAAGCTAAAGCTCCAATATCATTTATCCTTGTGAGAAGAGCATGGTTGCCACGCCGATTCACATAAAAAGTAAAGAATATTATGAGAATCCAAGTTTATCTCATTTGATGGATGAACTTTGATTATATTGAAAATATGAAAATAAAAGGTTTTCTTCCTAAGTTAAGGCATCAGTATCATGTATCCTAATGAGGAAAACATTATTATGGTGCCCAGTCACAAAAAAATGAAGATTATTAAAAGAATCCAAGTTTGTCTCATTTGATAGACAAACTTTGATTGTAAGGAACATGGCGGACTGAAAACCTTTCTTGCCAAACCAAAGCACCAATATTGTGCATCAGAAAAAGGAGAACATGATTGTAGTGCACATTAAAAAATTAGAGATTATTATGTGAATCCAAGATTGTCTTATTTGACAGACGAACTTTGATTCTATGGAAAAAGTGGAAAGAAAAGCATTTCTTGCCAAACCAAAGTATCAGTATCATGTATCCCAATGAGGAGAACATGATTATGGTGCACAATCACAAAAAAATGAATATTATTATCGAGAATTCATGTTTGTCTTATTTGATGGATGAACTTTAATTGTAAGGCAAATGGCAGAGACAAAGCTTTTCTTGCCAAACCAAAGCACCAATATCGTGTATCTCAATGAGGAGAACATGATTATAGTACGAACTAAAAAATGGAGATTATTACGAGAATCCAAGATTGTCTTGTTTTATAGATGAACTTTGATTCTATGGAAAATGTGAAAAGAAAAGTTTTTCTTGCCAAACCAAACCATTAATGTCATGTATCCAAATGAAGAAAACATGATTGTGGTGCCCAATCACAAAAAAAATGAATATTATTACGAGAATCCAAGTTTTTCTCATTCGATAAATGATCTTTGATTATGAGAAAAAAGGTGGAGAGAAAAGCTTTTATATCAAACCAAAGCATAATGATTGTGTAACCAAAGCAGAGAACGTGATTGTATTGCCTAGCAATAAAATAATGGAGATTGTTACGAGAATCTAAATTTGTCTCGTTTGCTAGATGAACTTTGATTCGAGGGAAAATGGTGAAAATAAAAGCTTTTCTTGTCAAACCAAAGCATCAATATCATGTATCCCAATGAAGAGGACATGATTGTTATGCCTAATCACAAAATGAGTGAAAATTATAACGAGAATCCAAGCTTGTGTCATTTGATGGATGAACTTTGATTACAAGCAAAATGGCAGAGAGAAAGCTTTTCTTGACAGACCAAAGCACCAATATCGTTCATTGCAATGAGGATAACATGATTATAGTGCAAATTAAAAAATAGAGATTATTACAAGAATCCAAGTTTATTTCATCTAACAGATGAACCTTGATTTTATAAAAGATGTGGAAAGAAATGCTTTGCTTGCTAAACCAAAGAATCAATGTCATGTGTCCCAATGATAAGAACATGATTATAGAGCCAAATCACCAAAAAATGAATATTATTACGACAATCCAAGTTTGTTTCATTTGACGGATAATCTTTGATTATAAGAAAAATGGTGGAGAGAAAAGCTTTTATTGCCAAACCAAAGCATAAAGATCCTATAGCCAAAGTGGAGAACATGATTGCAATGCCCAATAACAAAAAAAATGGAGATTATTATGAGAATCCAAGTTTGTCTAGTTTCGCAGACAAACATTGGTTTGAGGGAAAATGGTGAAAGGAAAATCTTTTTTTCCCAAACCAAAGCATTAATATCATGTATCCCAATGAGGGGAACATGATTATAGTGCCCAATCATAAAATAAATGAAGATTATTACGAGAATTCAAGCTTTTAACATTTGATGGATGAACTTTGATTGCAAGCAAAATGGCAGAGAGAAAGCTTTTGTTGCCAAACCAAAGCACCAATATCATGCATTGCAATGAGGAGAACATGATTGTAGTGTGAATTAAAAAAATAGAGATTATGACGAGAATCCAAGATTGTCTTATTTAATAGACGAACTTTGATATTATGGAAAATGTTAAAAGAAAAGCTTTTCTTGCCAAACGAAAGCATTAGTATCATGTATCCCAATGAGGAGAACATGAATGTGGTGCCCAATCACAAAAAAAAAAAGAACATTATTACAAGAATCCAAGTTTATCTCATTTGATGGTTGGACTTTGATTATAAGGAAAATAGTGAAGGGAAAAGCTTTTGTTGGAAAGCCAAAGCACTAATATCATGTATCCCAATGAGGAGAACATGATTGTCATGCTGATTTACAAAAAAAATAGAGATTATTATGAGAATCCAAGTTTATCTTATCTGATGGACAAACTTTGATTCTAGGGAAAATCTATAAAGAAAAGCTTTTCTTGTCGAACCGAAGCATCAATATCATGTATCCCAGTAAGGAGAACATGATTATAGTGCCCAATCACACAATGATTGAAGATTATTACAAGAATCTAAATTTATCTCATTTGACAAATGAACTTTGACTGTAGGGAAAATAATAGAGAGAAAGCTTCTCTTGCCAAACCAAAGTGCCAATATCATGGATCACATTGAGGAGAACATGATTATAGTGCAAATTAAAAAAATGGAGATTATTATGAGATTTTAAGATTATCTTGTTTGACAGACAAACTTTGATTCTATGGAAATTATGGAAAGAAAAAACTTTTTTTGCCAAACCAAAGCGTCAGTGTCATGTATCCCAATGAGAAGAGCATGGTTGTGGTGCCCAATCACAAAAACATGAATATTATTATGAGAATCTAAGTTTGTCTCATTTGATAGATGAACTTTGATTATAAGGAAAATGGTGGAGAGAAATCTTTTCTTGCCAATCCAAAGCACAAGGATCGTGTAGCCAAAGCAGAGAATGTGATTACAGTGCCAAATAACAAAAAATGGAGATTATTATGAGAATCCAAGTTTATCTCATTTGACAGGAAAACTTTGATTTGAGGGAAAATATTGGAAAAAAAAGTTTTCTTGCCAAAGCAAAGCATCAATATCATGTATCCCAATGAAGAAAACATGATTGTAGTGCGCAATCATAAAATAAATGAAGATTATCCTAAGAATCCATGTTTGTCTCATTTAATGGAAGAACTTTGATTGTAAGGAAAATGGCTGGCATAAAGCTTCTCTTGGCAAACTAAAGCACCAATATCATGCATCGCAATGAGGAGAACATGATTGTAGTGTGAATTAAAGAACATTAAGATTATTATGAGAATCCAAGATTGTTTTATTTGACGGACAAATTTTGATTCTATGGAAAATGTGGACAAAAAGCATTTCCTATCAAACCAAAGCATCAATATCTTGTATCTTAATGAGGAGAATATGATTGTGTGCATAGTAACACAAAGAATAAAGATTATTATAAGAATCTAATTTGTCTCATTTAACGGATGAACTTTTATTCTAAGGAAAATGGTGGAGTGAAAAGCTTTACTTGGAAAGCCAAAGCACCAATATCATGTATCTCAGTGAGGAGAACATGATTGTGATGCCGATTCAGATAACAAATGGAGATTTTTTCAAGAATCCAAGTTTATCTCATTTGATGGACGAACTTTGATTATAAGGAAAATGGTGGAGAGGAAAGCTTTTATTGCCAAACCAATGCACAAAGATCGTGTACCCAAAAAGAGGAACATGATTGCAATGCCTAATAATAAAAAAATAGAGATTATTACAAGAATCCAAGTTTGTCTTATTTAATGGATGAACTATGATTCTAGGGAGAATGGTAGAAAGAAAAGCTTTTTTTTGCCAACCAAAACATCAGTATAAAGTATCACAATGCAGAAAACATGATTATGGTGCCCAATCCCAAAAGAATGAATATTATTATGAGAATCCAAGTTTGTCTCACTTGATAGATGAACTTTCATTAAAAGGAAAATGGTGGAGAGAAAAGCTTTTCGTACATCATCAAAGCACCAATCTCATGTAACACAATGAGTAGAACATGATTATAGCGCCCAATCACAAAAAGAGTGGAGATTATTATGAGAATCATAATTTCTCTTAATTTAGGGAAGAACATTGATTCTAAGGTAAATGGTGGAAGAAAAAGCTCTTCTTGGAAAGCCAAAGCACCAATATCATGTATCCCAATGAGGAAGACATGATTGTCATGCCGATTCGCATAAAAAATGGAGATTATTATAAGAATCCAACTTTCTCTCATTTGATGGATGGGATTTGATTCTATAAAAATTTAGAATGAAAAACTTTTCTTCCCAAATCGAAGCATCAATATGAAGTATCCAAATAGGAAAAACACAATTGCATTGTCTAATATAAAAGAATAAATATTATTATGAGAATCTAAGTTTGTCTTATTTGATGCATGAATTATGATTCTAAGGATAATGGTAGAGGGAAATGCTTTTCTGGGAAAGCCAAAGCTCCAATATCATGTATCCCAATGAGGAGAACATGATTGTCATGTCGATTCACATAAAAAATGGAGACTATTACAAGAATCCAAGTCTGTATCATTTGATGGACAAAGTTTGATTCTATGAAAAATGTAAAATGAAAAAGCTTTTCTTGCTAGATCGAAGCATCAGTATCAAGTACCCCAATAAGGAAAACCTGATTGCGCTTCCTAATCACAAAAGAATGAATACTATTATAAGAATCCAAGTTGGTTTCACTTTATAGATGAACTTTAATTATAAGGAAAATGATGGAGAGTAAAGCTTTTTTTGCAAAATTAAAGCACCAATGTGGTGTATCCCAATGAGTAGAACATGATTGTAGTGACAAACTTAAAAAAAATGAAGATTATTATGAGAATCCAAGTCTGTCTCCTTTGACAGATAAATATTGATTTTAAGGAAAACAAGGGAGAGAAAGCTTTTCCTGCCAAACCAAAGCACCAATATTGTGTATCCCAATGAGGAGAACATGATTGCAGTACTGAATAAAAAAAATAGAGATTATTATGAGAATCCAAGTTTGTCTCGTCTGACAGATAAAGCTTTATTTTATGGAAAATGTGAAAAGAAATGCTTTTCATGCTAGACTAAAGTATCAGTGTCATGTATCCCAATGAGGAGAACATGATTGTGGTGCCCGATAACAAAGAAATGATATTATTATGAGAATTCTAGGCTTGTCTCAACTGACAGATGAAGCATGATTATAAAGAAAATAGTGGCGAAAAAAGCTTTTGTTGCTAAACAAAAGCACGAAGATCATGCAGCCAAAGAGGAGACCATGATTGTAGCATGAATTAAAAAAATTAAGATTATTATGAGAGTTCAAGATTATCTTGTTTGATAGATGAACTTTGATTCTATGAAAAATATGT
Organism: Adansonia gregorii; assembly: GCA_038382025.1. Taxonomy (NCBI): domain Eukaryota; kingdom Viridiplantae; phylum Streptophyta; class Magnoliopsida; order Malvales; family Malvaceae; genus Adansonia; species Adansonia gregorii. The sequence continues at coordinate 21,708 of JBBYHO010155233.1, read as the reverse complement.
AAGGAAAAGCTTTTCCTGCAAAACCAAAGCTTCAATATCATGTATCCCAATGAGGAGAACATGATTACGGTGCCTATTCATAAAAAAATGAATATTATTATGAGAATTCCAAGTTAGCCTCATTTGATAGATTAACTTTGATTATAACGAAAATGGTGGAGAGAAAAGCATTTATTGCCAAACCAAAGGATGGAGATCATGTAGCCAAAGAGGAGAACATGATTGTAGGGTGAATTAAAAAATAGAGATTATTATGATAATCCAAGATTGTCTTGTTTAATAGACAAACTTTGATTCTATGGAAAATATGGAAAGACAAGCTTTTCTTGCCAAACCAAAGCATGAAGATCGTGTAGCTAAAAAAGAGAACATGATTATAGGACGAATTAAAAAATAGAGATCATTATGACAATCCAAGATTGTTTTGTTTAATAGATAAACCTTGATTCTATGGAAAATGTGGAAAGAAAAGCTTTTCTTGCCAAACCAAAGCATTAGTATCATGTATCCTAATGAGGAAAACATGATTATGGTGTTTAATCACAAAAAAAATGAATATTATTATGAGAATCCAAGTTTGTCTCATTTAACAAGTGAACTTTAATTCTAAGGAAAATGATAGAGGGAAAAGCTTTTCTTGGAAAGCAAAACCACCAATTTATTATATCGCAATAAGGAGAACACGATTGTCATGTCGATTCAAATAAAAAATGAAGATTATTAAAAGAATTCAAGTTTGTCTTATTTGAAGGACGAACTTTGATTCTACGGAAAATGTAAAAAGAAAAGCTTTAGCATTAGTATCAAGCATCCCAATGAGGATAACATAATTGTGGGGCCCAATTACAAAAGAATGAAGATTATTACGAGAAGCCAAGTTTGTCTCACTTGATAGATGAACTTTGATTTGAAAGAAAATGTGGCAAGGAAAGCTTTTCCTACCAAACGAAAGCATCAGTATCAGGTATCCCAATAAGGGGAATATGATTAGAGTGCCAAACTTCAAAAAGAATAAAGATTATTATTAGAATGCAAGTTTCTTTTATTTGACAGATGGATTTTGATTGTAAGGAAAATGGGGGAGAGAAAGCTTTTTTGCCAAACCGAAGCACCAATAGCATGTATCCCAATGAGGAGAACATGATTGTGGTGCCGAATCATAAGAAAAAATGGAAATTATAATAAGAATTCAAGTTTGTCTTATTTGACGGATGAACCTTGATTTTATGAAAAATATCGAAAGAAATGCTTTTCTTGCCAAATAAAAACACCAGTGTCATTATCCCAATGAGGAGAACATGATTGTGGTGCCCAATCACAAAAAAATGAATATTATTATAAGAATCCAAATTAGTCTCATTTGATGGATGAACTTTGATTATAAGGAAAATGGTGGAGAGAAAAGCTTTTATTGCCAAACCAAAGCACGAAAATCATGTAACCAAAGAAGGGAACGTGATTGCGGTGCCAATAACAAAAAAATAGAGATTATTACGAGAATCCAAGTTTGTCTCATTTGACAGATAAACTCTGATTCTAGGGAGAATGGTAGAAAAAAAGCTTTTTATGCCAAACAAAAATATCAGCATCAGGTATCATAATACGAAAAACATGATTGTTGTGCCCAATCACAAAAGAACGAAAAGTATTATGAGAATCCAAGTTTGTCTCACTTGATGGATGAACTTTGATGAAAAAAGAAAATGGTGGAGAGAAAGCCTTTTCTTGCAAAATCAAAGCACCAATATCATGTAACCCAATAAGTGGTTGATGATTGTAATGCCCAATCATAAAAGAAGCAGAGATTATTATCAGAATCATCATTTGTCTCAATTCACAAATAAACTTTGATTCTAAGAAAAATGGTGGAAGGAAAAGCTCTTCTTCAAAAGCCACCAATATCATATATCCCAATGAGGAGGACATGATTGTCATGCCGATTCACAAAAAAATATAGATTATTATGAGAATCCAAGTTTCTCTCATTACATGGACAAAGTTTGATTTTATGAAAAATATGGAAAGAAATGCTTTTCTTGCCAAACCAAAGCATCGGTGTCATCTATCACAATAAGGAGAACTTGATTGTGGTGCTCAATCACAAAAAAATGAATATTATTATGAGAATCCAAGTTTGCTCATTTGATGGATGAACTTTGTTTATAAGGAAAATGGTGGAGAGAAAAGCTTTTATCACCAAACTAAATCATGAAGATCGTGTAGCCAAAGAGGAGAACATGATTACAATGCCTAATAACAAAAATTAGAGATTATTATGAGCATCCATGTTTATCTCGTTTGACGAATGAACTTTGATTCTAAGGAAAATGGTGGAAAGAAAAGTTTTTCTTACCAAACCAAAACATTTGTATCAAGCATCCCAATGAAGAAAACATGATTATGGTGGCCAATTGCAAAAGAATAAAGATTATTATGAGAATCCAAGTTTGTCTCACTTAACGGATAAACTTTTATTGTAGAAATAATGGAGAGAAAAGCTTTTCTTGTAGAATCAAAGCACCAATATCGTGTATCTCAATGAGTAGGACATGATTATGGTGCCCAATCATAAAAAGAGTGGAGATTATTACGAGAATCATCATTTGTCTCAATTCATGGATGAACTTTGATTATAAGGAAAATGATGGACGAAAAAGCTTTTCTTAGATAGCTAAAGCACAATATCATGTAACCCAATGAGGAGAACATGATTATCATGCCGATTTAGAAAAAAATGGAGATTATTACGAGGATCCAAGTTTGTCTCGTTTGATGGATGGACTTTGATTCTATGGAAAATATGGAAAGAAAAGCTTTTATTGCCAAATCAAAGCATCAATATCATGTATCCCACTAAGGGGAACACGATTGTGGTGCCCAGTGATAAAAAATTGAATATGATTATGACAATCCAAGTTCGTCTTATTTGATAGATAAACTTTGATTCTAAGGAAAACGGTAGACGAAAAAGCTTTTCTTAGAAAGCCAAAGCACCAATATCATGTAGTCCAATGAGGAGAACATGATTGTCATACCAATTCACATAAAAAATGGAGATTATTAAAAGAATCCAAGTTTGTCTCATTTGATGGAAGAACTTTGATTCTATGAAAAATGTAGAAAGAAAAACATTTCTTGCCAAACCAAAGCATTAGTATCAAGTATCCCAATGAGGAAAACATGATTGTTATGCCCAATTAGAAAAGAATGAAGATTATTACGAGAATCCAAGTTTGCCTCAATTGACGGATGAACATTGATTCTAAAGAAAATGATGAAGGGAAAAACTTTCCTTGGAAAGCCAAAACACCTATGTCATGTATCCCAATGAGAAGAATATGATCGTCATGCCGATTCACCTAAAAAGTAGATATTATTACAAGATTCCAAGTTTGTTTCATTTAATGGACGAATTTGATTCTATTAAAAATGCAGAAAAAAACTTTTCTTGCAAAACGAAGGCATCAATATCAAGTATCCCAATAAGAAAAACTTGATTATGGTGCCTAATCACAAAAGAATGAAGATTATTATGAGAATCCAAATTTGTCTCACTTAATGGATGAACTTTGATTAGAAGAAAAATGGTGGAGAGAAAAGCTTTTCTTGCGAAATCAAAGCACTAATATGGCGTATCCCAATGACTAGAACATGATTGTAGTGCCAAACTTCAAAAAGAATAAAAAATTATGAGAATCCAAGTTTATCTTATTTAACGGATAAACTTTGATTATAAGGAAAATAAAAGAGAGAAAGCTTTTGCTGCCAAACCAAAGCACCAATATCGTGTATCCCAATGGGAAGAACATGATTGTAGTGCTAAATCAAAAAAATAAAAATTATTATGAGAATCTAAGTTTGTCTCGTCTGACAGATAAACCTTGATTTTATGGAAATTGTGGTAGGAAATGCTTTTCCTGCCAAACCAAAGCATCAGGGTCATGTATCCTAATGAGGAGAACATGATTGTGGTGCTTAATCACAAAAAAATGAATATTATAACAAGAATCCAAGTTTGTCTCATTTGATGGATTAGCTTTGATTTTAAGGAAAATGATGGAGAGAAAAGCTTTTATTGCCAAACCAAGGTATGAAGATCATGTAGCAAAAGAGAAGAACATGATCGTAGTGCGAATTAAAAACATAGAGATTATTACGATAGTCTAAAATTGTCTTATTTGATGGACGAACTTTAATTCTATGGAAAATGTGGAAAAAAAAGCTTTTCCTGCCAAACCAAAGCATCAACATATATTCCAATAAGGAAAACATTATTTTGGTGCCCAATCATAAAAGAATGAATATTACTATAACAATCCAAGCTTGTTTCAGTTGATAGATGAATTTTGATTGTAAGAAAAATGGTGGAAATGAATGCTTTTCCTGCCAAATAAAAGCATCAATATCATGTACCCAAATAAGGAGACATGATTATTGTGCAAAACTTAAAAAAAAAAATGAAGATTATTATGAGAATGCAAGTTTGTCTTACTAGATAGATAAACTTTGATTGTAAGAAAAATAGGGGAGAGAAAGCTTTTCTTGCCAAACCAAAGCATCAATATTGTGTATCCTAATGAGGAGAATATAATTGTAGTGCTGAATCACAAAAAAATAAAGATTATTATAAGAATCTAAATTTGTCTTGATTAACAAATGGACTTAATTTTATGGAAATGTGGAAAGAAATGCTTTTCTTGCCAAACTAAAGCATCAGTGTTATTTATCCCAATGAGGATAACATGATTGTAGTGCCCAATCACATAAAAATGAATATTATCATGAGAATCCAAGTTTGTCTTATTTGAGGGATAAGCTTTGATTATAAGGAAAATAGAGGAGAGAGAAGCTTTTATTTCCAAACCAAAGCATAAAGATCTTATAGCCAAAAAGGAAAACCTAATTGCAATGCCTAATAACAAAAAAAAAATAGAGATTATTAAGAGAATCCAAGTTTATCTTGTTTGACAGACGAATTTTGATTTTAGGGAAAATAGTGGAAAAAAAACTTTTATTGCCAAACCAAAGCATCAATATCAAGTATCCTAATATAGAAAATATGATTGTGGTGCCCTGTCACAAAAAAATGAAGATTATTATGGGAATCCATGTTTTCTCACTTGATGGATGAACTTTTATTGTAAGAGAAATGGTGGAAAGAAAAGCTTCTTGGAACATCAAAGCACCAATATTGTGTACCCCAATGAGTAGAACATGATTGTAGCGCCCAATCACAAAAAGTTTTGAGATTATTAGAAGAATTGTCATTTGTCTCAATTCATGAATAGACTTTGACTCTAAGGAAAATGGTGGAGGGAAAAGCTCTTCTTGGAGGGCCAAAGCACCAATATCATGTATCCCAATTAAGAGAACATGATTGTCATACTAATTCAAAAAAAAGGAAGATTGTTATGGGAATCCAAGTTTGTCTCATTTAATGGTCAAACTTTGATTCTATGGAAAATGTAGAAAGAAAAACTTTTCTTACCAAACCAAAGCGTTAGTATCAGGTATCTCAATGAGAAAACTTGATTATGGTGCCCAATCACAAAAGAATGAAGATTATTACAAGAATCCAAATTTGTTTGACTTGACAGATGAACGTTGATTATAAGGAAAATGGTAGAGAAAAAGCTTTTCTTGCAAAATCAAAGCACCCATATGGTGTATCCCAATGAGTAGAAAATTATAGTAGTGCCAAACTTTAGAAAAAAGGAAGATTATTATGAGAATCTAAGTTTGTCTCATTTGATGGATAAACTTTGATTCTAAGGAAAATAGGGGAGAAAAAACTTTTCTTGCCAAACCAAAGCTCCAATATCTTGTATCCAATAAAGAGAACATAATTGTAGTGATGAATCAAAAAAAATAGAGATTATTATGAGAATCCAAGTCTGCCTTGTCTAACGAATGAACTTTGATTTTAAGGAAAATGCAAAAATAAATGCTTTTCATGCCAAACCAAAGCATCACTGTCATATATCCCAATGAGAAGAACATGATTATGGTGCCCAATCACAAAAAAATGAATATTATTATAAGAATTCTGAGTTTGTCATGTTTGGCAGATGAACTTTGATTATAAGGAAAATAATGGAGAGAAAAACTATTATTGCTAAACCAAAACACGAAGATCATGTAGCCAAAAAGGAGAACATGATTGTAGAGAGAATTAAAAAAAATGAAGATTATTACGATAATCCAAGATTGGCTCATTAGAGGGTCGAACTTTGATTCTACAAAAAATGTGAAAAGAAAAGCTTTTTTTGCCAAACCAAAGCATCAATATCATGTATCCCAATAAGGAGAACATGATTGTGGTGGCCAATCATAAAAAAATGAATATTATTATGGGAATCAAAGTTTGTCTTATTTGGCAGGTGAACTTTGGTTATAAGGAAAATGGTGGAGGGAAAAGCTTTTCTTGCAAAATCAAAGCACCAATATGGTGTATCCCAATAAGCAAAACATGATCGTAGTGCCAAACTTCAAAAAGAATAAAGATTATAATGAGAATCCAGGTTTGTCTCATTTGACAGATGAACTTTGATTGTAAGGAAAATAAGGGAGAGGAAGTTTTTCTTGCCAAAACAAAGCCCCAATATTGTGTAACCCAATGAGGAGAACATTTAGTGCCGAATCTTAAAAAAAAAGAGATTATTATGAGAATCCAAGTTTGTCTAGTTTGACAAGTGAACCTTGATTTTATGGAAAATATGGAAAGAAATGCTTTTCATGCTAAACCAAAGCATCAGTGTCATTTATCCTAATAAGGAGAACATGATTGTGGTGCCCAATAACAAAGAAATGAATATTATTATGAGAATTCCAAGTTTGTCTCATTAGACAAATAAACTTTGATTATAAGGAAAATAGTGGAGAGAGAAGCTTTTATTGCCAAACCAAAGCACAAAGATCATGTAGCTAGAATGGAGAACATGATTGTAGCGCGAATTAAAGAAAATGAGATTATTAATTGAATCCAAGACTATCTTGTTTGATGGAAAAACTTTGATTCTATGGAACACGTGGATAGAAAAGCTTTTCATGCCAAGCCAAAGCATCACTATCATGTATCCCAATAAGGAGAACATGATTATGGTGCCCAATCACAAAAAATTGATTATTATTAAGAAAATTCCAAGTTTATCTCATTTGACAAATTAACTTTGATTATAAGGAGAATGGTGGACAGAAAAGCTTTTGTTGCTAAACCAAAGCACAAAGATTGTGTAGCTAAAGTGGAGAACATGATTGTAGGCAAATTAAAAAGTAGAGACCATTGTGACAATACAAGATCGTCTTGTTTAGTGGATGAACTTTGATTCTATGGAAAATATGGAAAGAAAAGCTTTTCTTACCAAACCAAAGCGTCTATATCATGTATCCCAATGAGGAGAACTTAATTGTGATGCCCAATCATAAAAAAATGAATATTATTATGAGAGTCCAAGGTTGTCTCATTTAACAGAGAACTTTGATTCTGAGGAATATGATGTAGGGAAAAGCTTTTCTTGGAAAGCCAAAGCACCAATATCTTATATCCTAATGAGGAGAACATGATTGTCATGCCAATTTGCATAAAAAAATGGAGATTATTATAAGAATTCGAGTTTGCCTCATTTGATAGATGAACTTTGATTCTATGGAAAATGTGGAAATAATGCTTTTCTTGCCAAACTAAAGCATCAGTGTCAAGTATCCCAATAAGGAAAACATGATTGTGGTGCCTAATTACAAAAGAATAAAGATTATTTTGAGAATCCAAGTTTGTCTCACTTGGTAGATAAACTTTAATTTGAAGAAAATGGTGGAAAGGAAAGCTTTTCCTGCCAAATGAAAGCATTAGTATCATGTATCCCAACAAGCGAAACATGATTGTAGTGCCAAATGTCAAAAAGAATGAAGATATTATGAGAATGCAAGTTTGTCTCATTTGACAAATAAACTTTGATTGTAAGGAAAATAGGGAAGAGAAAGCTTTTCTTGCCATGCCTAAGCACCAATATCATGTATGCCAATAAGGAGAACATGATTTTAATTCCAAATCACAAAAAAAGTGGAAATTATTATAACAATCCAAGTTTGTCTCATCTGACAGATAAACCTTGATTTTAAGGAAAATGGTGGAGAGAAAAGCTTTTATTGCTAACCAAAGCATGAAGATCATGTTGCCAAAGTAGAGAACATGATTGCAGTGCACAATAACAAAAAAAATAGAGATTATTATGAGAATCCAAGTTTGTCTCATTGGATGAACGAACTTTGATTCCAAGCAAAATGATGGAAAAAATAGCTTTTCTTGCCAAACCAAAGCATCAGTATCAAGTATCACAATGAGGAAAACTTGATTGTGGTGCCCAATCATAATAGAATAAAGATTACTATGAGAATTCATGTTTTTCTTACTTGACAGATGAACTTTGATTAAAAGGAAAATGTGGAAAGAAAAGCTTTTCTTGTAGAATCAAAACACCAATATCATGTATCCTAAATAGTAAAACCTGATTGTAGTGCCCAATCACAAAAAGAATGGAGATTATTACGAAAATCATCATTTGTCTCAATTCACAGATAAACTTTGATTATAAGAAAAATGGTGAAGGGAAAAGCTCTTCTTAGCAAGCCAAAGCATCAATATCATGTATCTGAATGAGGAGGACATAATTATCATATCGATTCAAAAACAAAGTGAGACTATTATAAGAATTCAAGTTTCTCTCATTTGATAGATGAAGTTTGATTTTATGGAAAATATGGAAAGAAATGTTTTTCTTGCAAAACTAAAGCATCAGTGTCAAGCATCCCAATGAGGAAAACTTGATTATGGTGCCCAATCATAAAATAATGAATCTTATTATGAAAATCCAAGTTTGTCTCATTTGATGGATGAACTTTAATTATAAGGAAAATGATGAAGAGAAAAGCTTCTATTGCTAAATCAAAGCATGAAGACCATGTAGCCAAAGAGGAGAATGTGATTGTAGTGCCCAATAACAAAAAAAATAGAGATTATTATGAGAATCCAAGTTTCTCTCATTTGATGGATGAACTTTGGTTCTATGGAAAATGTGGACAGAAAGCTTTTCTTGCCAAACCAAAGCATTAGTATCAAGTATCCCCATGAGGAAAACATGATTGTGCTGCCAAATCACCAAAGAATGAAGATTATTACAAGAATCCAAATTTATCTCACTTGATGGATAAACTTTTTTCAAAGGAAAATGGTGAAAAGGAAAACTTTTCCTGCCAAACAAAAGCATCAATATCATGTATCCCAATAAGGAGAACATGATTGTAGTGACAAACTTCAAAAAAATGAAGATTATTATGAGAATACAAGTTTGTCTCATTTGACAGATAAACTTTAATTGTGAGGAAAATAAGGGAGAGAAAGCTTTTCTAGCCAAAGCAAAGCACCAATATCATATATCCCAATGAGGAGAACATAAATGTAGTACCAAATCATAAAAAAAAAAGTGGAGATTGTTATAAGAATCCAAGTTTGTCTTATCTGACGGATAAACATTGATTTTATGGAAAATATGGAAAAAATGCTTTTCTTGTCAAATCAAAGAATCAATGTCTTGTATCCGAATAAGGAAAACATGATTGTGGTTCTTATCGCAACGTACCTAGGGTGGATCCTCCCAGATCTTTAGGTGCATATGACTTAAAATATTTATATGATGGGAAACATTTTCTTGGCCGAGACTTTTCCTTCACGACATGATGAGAATGTGAAAGTACAAATTCTTGACTATAAGATGAATCACTCATCTTATTAGTCTTGGATGACCATTACAAAATGGCCAATGCTTCGAGTTGCAACCAATATTTTAGGCTAGGCATGATCGAATGCCTATTAAACCCATGTTTTAAGTTACAAAACTGAAAACATTGATGCCATGGTCTACGTAGTGCAAAGATTTGCCATTTGGGTTTGGAAGTTGTTATGCACGATAAGGTACAAACCTCTTCCTGATGCCCGAAATTGGTACCTTACTAGCTATGTCTTATCTCAATTTCGATTCTTTTGATCTTAACTCATCACTATTTTGATATAACCCCTTTTTAATGCATGACTTTTATAGAAATACAAATCCAAGTTTTGATGAAAAAACTTACAAATCCAAGTTTTGATGAAAAAATTTAATCTCCTACACACCCCAAAGAGATGGGAATATAGAAATTTTCAATAAAATAGGCTTTGGATTTTACTTTGAAAATGGAATATTCTGCTTTAGGCACTAGAGAGATACCCACATGAAACATCACCTTTAAATTTATTTAAAATGATTTCAAAACATGAATGCAGATAATCATCACAAAGAAATCAAGTTAGTAAGGCAACAAATGAAGTAACATAACATGGATCATTTAATGCAATGATAAAGAAAACAAATAGACTATTAGAATTTATCTGGCAATTGGCATCGATTATCTAGGAATAATCAAATTGACAATTTTCGAGATACATCTGGGTTTCTCAATTAAACTAGATTTATTTGACACATTCATGGAAGTCCGAAAAAGAGGAAAAAATTAATTGTAGTTGAAAGACAAGGTTGAAGCATCCCTTCAGAAAGGTGGGGTCAGAGCATCCCCATGGAAAACAAATAATTTGACACAAGAAGATTTTTAAATATTGTTAATTTTGAAAAACAGGGTTGGAATATCCTCTCAAAAGGTTGATGTTGGAGTATCCCCATGGAAAACAAATAATTTGACACAAGAAGATTTTTAAATATTGTTAATTTTGAAAAACAGGGTTGGAATAT
>JBBYHO010155233.1:0-10827 GCA_038382025.1 Adansonia gregorii | reverse complement strand
CCTCTCAAAAGGTTGATGTTGGAGTATCCCCATGGATGACAAATAATTTCGACAAAGGAAAGTTTTTTAAATCTTGATAATTTTTTTTAAAATGGGATTGGAGTATCCCCTCAGATGGTTAGGATTGGAATATCTCTGAAAGTGACATATCTAATGCTTTTTAAAGAAATTGAGTTGGAAAACTTTAATTGGCAAAACTTTGTGATTTAGAAAACGAGTGAGCATCTAGACAACCTTTGGCAACAAAAATTATTGTGAATGAGGATGGTAAAGATGTAAAATATGTTTATGCCTTGATACGAGCCTATGGGAGGTCAAAGCATGTTCTCAAGGCTGATCGGGTGATATAATGGCATTCAAAGGTCTCAAGACGAAGCTCTGGAAAATAACTTAATTTTGACCATAATTAAAAATAGGGGATGACATTGCGTTGTCCCACTTCTTGAATTTATTCTAAATTAGTTTGAAGGCTTTAGAGGTAGACAAGATACTATTAGAAAGGTAACCCAATGATGGTCAATTTAAAATATTCCCAATATCCCAAAAAATCACTATTCTATGGGAATAAATTTTCAAGTTTAGATCCAATACACTTATGGCAAGCATATGAGTGATAAGGTGTGTCAAAATTTAAAAAATCATTTCAGACTCATTTAGTATCAAAAAATTGCAAATAATACCTTTTTAGAAAGTGAATTTCTTGAACATTTTAGGAAAAATGCTAGATGGACTTAGAAAAACTATTTGGTGGGCTTAAAAGGCCCAACTAGAGTACACTTTGTTCACTTTAGGTATCTGGACATTCTAAGTTTTAATAATCATAACACTTTCATCTAGACTGATCTAAGGATGAACACCTCGTTTTAAAGCTATTTTGATGCACTTTCAGAGAAAAATATTATAGAATTCATAAAAAATCATTTTGGATTTGAAAGTGGTATTTCAATTTCTAATAGTGTTGTTGGCAATAGGGGACAAAGTAAAGTAGAGGATATTTCTTATTTTCTTAATATTAACGAGTCCAAACTTAGGTCATCGACATTCGAACGTCCATAACTAAAGGGAAAAAATGGCATGAGCATTATGAACTTATTTGCAGAGCCCCAAGTATTTAGGGACAATGAAATAGCCCATTGATCATGCCACTTAAGGTTTCGACTCAAAAATAAGGTATGAACATTTCAAGAACAAGTGTAAGGCAATTTTTGCTGGAAAATCAAAAGATTTGAGCTCGTTTAACCATGATTCCAAATATGAAAAACTTAATTTTCCCTAAGAATTTTTTGCTAGCTTTAAGGAAAATACTAAGTTCATGTTAGTCCTTATTGGTTAAGGTTGGCATGCTTGGCTTGGGGAGGTTTTGAAAATCATTTTTTTACAGCCATCAAACATGTACTTTAATAAGAAAAAAAAACAAACATATAAGGGGATGTCACATAACATGAATAGGGATGCTAACTTTACCAATGGTCTAGACAAAGAAACTGTTATGCACTTTGATAAGAAAATATTATGGATGCTAAAAATGATAACAATTCATTCAAGCTAATGTGTAAATGTCCTTGAAATATGTTAGGCTAATGATTTATACATGGATTAATCATAGCAAGATGCATGGATATGGAATAAAATGCCTAAGCAAGAGCTATCAAAATAATGAGGATGAAATGAGGCATTTTTCACATCAAAGCGGCACTAAGGCATCCAAATCCTAAACTACCACAACCAAAAGCCATAATAATGCATGATAATCCTAGGAGGGTGATGGAAACATGAAGAACTAACTAAAATGATGAAAGTGCTAAAAAAATTAAAGTGATAAAGTAGGACGTTATACTAATAAGACTTCACTTTTGGCCAAATAGTTAGAGCAGCAGAGATAGCTTGAATTTTCCTCTTTTTTTATATTTGTAAATAAGCAAGAAAAAGAAAGCAACAATGAGGTTGTTGGTTCTAGTATGGATGGGGGTATTTTTAGAATGTGTAATGGTTGGGAATATGTGTTTTGGTGCTATTTTTGGGTGGTGAGTGAAAAGCTATAGGTTTTGGTTTTTTTATGTAAGAATGTTTTGAAAGCTAAAAATAGGCTAAAATTTAACGTTTCTTAGCGAGATGTAAGTAGTCTATTTATACCAACATTATGGAGCCATTTTAGAGATGCTTTTGTTCATTTCTCAAGGAGAATAAAGTGATGTTAGCTTGATGGCTATAGAATGGTTGTAGGGAGCAACTTGCTACAATGTGATGGACATAGGGTGGCTGGTTTAACTACTGAAATGATTTTCCTAGAAATAAGGTGGCTGATGGTGATCTTAGTCAACAAACTAAGGAAGAATAGGATGATCATATGACCTTAACCCTTTTGATCTAATTTCAACTTCAAAAAAAAAATGTTTTGATGAATTCAAAAGTCTAAATTCATAATTTAATATGGGTTTTGATCTTTTCTGATGTAAAGAAATGAGTTAAAATCGAGTTTTTGATTAATAGTGGATGAGTGAAAAATGCCCAGACCATGAAAAATAACTGTATAAATCGATACATTGCAAAATGTATCGATACATTTGGTCCAATACAATGAACATTGTATCAATACTATAAACTATTGTATCGATACATGTTAATATATATCGATACATTTCTTTATAGAATTCATATTTTGGTCTTGGCATGGGCTAGTATCGATACATGAGCTCCTATATCAATATATAAGCACATAAGCTTATGTATCACTACATATATTTTGTATCAATACAAATGGGGAAATTTTAAATTTTTGGCATGTTGGAGTATTGTATCGATACATAAGAACCATGTATCGATACATTTAAGAAAAATTATGAATTTTCTCATATATTTTATCCCCAGACACCTTGAACTATGCCATTTGATGCCACATCTTTGCATTTACTTTTGAATGATCCATAGGCCTTATTGACCACCCTAAAATATCATCGCCCCCTCTCACGTCCATGCCCTAGGTTGCTAGACACTATTTTATATGGAGTGGAATGACTCTCCCTATAACACCTATAAAGAAATAAATTATAATTAACTTCACTGTGATAAGTGCAGTGTATTAGCAGCAATCCTGATAGAGGTTTAGGTGAATTCTGTAGGGTTTGCCTCCCTACTAGGTGTTAGGTTTTTTATGGTTTTACCCTCTCAAGCAGGTACAAAGTAATGTGAATTTTTTATATAGGTGTTGCCAACTTACGTAGACTTTGACTTAAACTTATAAGCCACTAACTTATATGGGTTTTGATTTGAGTACCGCCTGATCATGCAGGTTTTGACTTAGACTTAGGTGCCACTAGCTTGTGGGGTTTTGATTCGGTGCAGCTAGCGTGTGCGAGCTTTTACTTAGACTTGGGTGCCACCAGCTCATATGGGATTTGATTCGAATGCTGCTAACTCATGTAAGCTTTGACTTAAAATTGGGTGCCATCAGCTTATGTGGGCTTTGGCTCAGGTACCGCCAACTCATATGGGCTTTGACTTAGACTTGGGTGCCACTAGCTTGTGTGAGCTTTGACTCAGCTACTGCCAGCTTGTATGGGCTTTAAAAATATACCACTAATTTGTGGGCTTTAACTAGGGTGCCACCAGCTTGTGTGGGCTTTGACTAGAGTGCCGTCAGCTCATGTGAGCTGTGGCTTAGACTTGGGTGCCACCAGCTTGCATGGGTTTTAACTCGGTACTACCAGCTTGTGCAGGCTTTGACTTAGACTTGGGTGTCACCAACTCGTGTAGGCTTTGATTCAGGTGCTACCAACTTATGCAGGCTATGAAAAATTATGCCACTGACTTGCAGGCTTTAAAAGGATGCCACTAACTTATGGGCTTTTCAAAATGCTGCCACTGTGGGCTTTGAAGAGGGTGCCACTGACTTATGGGCTTTGAAAAAGGTGCCACTAACTTATGAGCTTTTGAAAATATGCCACTGACTTGTGAGCTTTGAAAAGGAAGTCACTGACATATAGACCTTAAAAATGTGCCACTGCCTTATAGGCTTTTGAAAAAGGTGCCACTGACTTATGGTCTTTGAAGAGGGTGCCACTAACTTATGGGCTTTAAAAAAGTGTCACTACCTTGTTGGCTTTTGAAAAGAGTGCCACTTACTTGTGGGCCTTGAAGTGCTAGTGACACGTAGGCTTTGAAAAGGGTGCCACTGACTTTTGGGTTTTTAAAAAGTATGCCACTTACTTATGGGCTTTTGGAAAGGATGTCACTGAGTTATGGGCTTTGAAAATATGTGCCACTAACTTGTGGGCTATTGGAAAAGTGCCACTGACTTGTGGGCTTTTGAAAAGAGTGCCACTAACTTGTAGGCTCTAAAGAAGGTGCCACTAACTTATGGGCTTTGAAAGGAATGCCACTGACTTATGGGCTTTTGAAAAGGGTGCCACTGACTTATGGGCTTTGAAAAAGGATGCCACTAACTTATGGGCTTTTAGAAAGGTGCCACTGACCTATTGGTTCTTGAAAAGGGTTCCATTAACTTGTGGGCTTTAAAAAGAGTGCCACTGACTTGTCAACTTTTAAAAAAAGTGCCACTGACTTGCGAGCTTTAAAAAGAGTGCCACTAACTTGTGGGTTTTGAAGAGGGTTTCATTGATTTATGCATTTTTGGAAATGGTGTCACTAAGTTGTGGGCTTTAAAAAATGATGCCCCTAACTTATGGGCTTTTAGAAAAACGGCACTAACTTGTAAGGTTTGAAAGAGTGCCATTGACTTGTGGGCTTTCAAAAGGAGCCACTAACTTATGGACTTTGAAATGGTGCCACTAAATTATAGGCTTTAAAGAAGATGCCACTAACTTGTAGGCTTTGAAAAGGGTGCCACTAACTTGTGGGCTTTTGAAAAGGGTGTAATTGACTTGTGGGCTTTGAAAATAGATGCCACTGACTTGTAGGCTTTTGAAAATAGTGCCACTTACTTGTGGGCTTTGAAGATGGTGCCACTGACTTGTAGGCTTTGAAAAAATGCCACCAACTTGTAGGCTTATGAAAAGGGTGCCACTAACTTGTGGGCTTTTAAAAAGTGTGCCATTGACTTGTGGGCTTTTAAAAAGTGTGCCATTGACTAATGGGTTTTTAAAAAGGGTTCCACTAACTTTTGGGCTTTGAAAAGGGGTGCTACTGACTTGTGAGCTTTTAAAAAGGGTGCCACTAACTTGTGGGCTTTAAAGAGGGTGCCACTAACTTGTAGGCTTTTGAAAAGGGTGCCATTGAGTTGTGAGCTTTAAAAAAGTGCCACTAACATGTGGGGTTTCAAAAAGGGTGCCACTAACTTATGGGCTTTAAAGAGGGTGCCACTGACTTATGGGCTTTGAAAAAGATACCATTGACCTTTAAGCTTTTTAAAAAGCTGCTACTTACTTGTAGGCTTTGAAAAAGGATGTCACTCACTTGTGGGATTTTGAAAAGGTGCTACTTATTTATGGGCTTTAAAAAGATGCCACTAACTTATGGGCTTTAAAAAAGTGCCACTAACTTTTGGGTTTTGAAAAGGGTGCCACTAACTTGTAGGCTTTTGAAAAGAGTGCCATTAACTTATGGGCTTTGTAGATGGTGCCATTGACTTACGGGCTTTGAGAGGTGCCATTAACTTGTGGGCTTTGAAAAGTGCCATTAACTTGTGGGTTTTTAAAAATGGTTTCACTAACTTATGGCTTTTAAAGAGGGTGCCACTAACTTATTGGCCTTTGAAGGGGTGCCATTGACTTATGGGCATTTGAAAAAGGTACTAACTTGTGGGCTTTTGAAAAGGTGCTACTATCTTATAAGCTTTTAGAAAGTGTGCCATTAACTTATGGGCTTTTGAAAAGTGTGCCATTAATTTGTAGGCTTTGAAAAAAGTTACCACTGACTTATGCACTTTTAGAAAGCAAAGGTGCCACTAACTTATGACTTATGGGCTTTAAAGAGGGTGCTACTAACTTGTGGGCTTTTGAAAAGGGTGCTAATGACTTTTGCACTTTAAAGAGGGTGCCACTAACTTTTGGGCTTTTGAAAAGGGTGCCACTGACTTATTAGCTTTGAAAAAGTGCCACTAACTTGTAGGCTTTTAGAAAGGGTGTCACTGACTTGTGGGCTTTGAAGAAGGTGCCACTGACTTGTGAGCTTTGAAGAGGGTGCCATTGACTTATGGGGTTTTGAAAAACGTGCCACTTATTTGTAGGCTTTGAAAAAGGATGCCATAACTTGTGGGCCTTTAAAAAAGTGCCACTAACTTGTGTGCTTTGAAAAAGTACCACTACTTATGGGTTTTGAAAAGGGTGCCATTGACTTATGGGCTTTGAGAGGGTGCCACTAACTTATAGGCTTTGAAAAGGGCGACACTGACTTGTAGGCTTTTGCAAATGATGCCACTGACTTGTGGACTTTTAAAAAGGGTGCCACTAACCTTTGGGCTTTAAAAAAGGCTGCCAATGACTTATGGGCTTTTAGAAAAATGCCACTAATTCGTGGCTTTTGAAAGAGTGCCAATGACTTGTGGGCTTTGAAAAGGTGCCATTGACTTATGGGCTTTAAAAAGTGCCACTGACTTATGAGCTTTAAAAAGGTGCCACTAACCTGTAGGCTTTTGAAAAGGGTGCCACTGACTTGTGGGCTTTGAAGAGGGTGCCACTAATTTTTGGGCTTTTGAATAGGGTGCTATTGACTTATCAACTTTGAAAAGGTGCTACTAACTTGTGGGCTTTTAAAAAGAGTGCCACTGACTTATGGGCTTCGAAGAGGGTGCCATTGGCTTGTGGGCTTTAAAGAAGGTGCCACTAACTTGTAGGTTTTAAAGAGGGTGCCATTAACATGTGGCTTTTAAAAAGGTGCCACTAACTTGTAGGCTTTGAAAAAGGATGCCACTGACTTATGGGCTTTTAGAAATGTGCCACTAACTTATGGGCTTTGAAAAGGTGCTATTGATTTATGAGGTTTGAAAAAGTGCCACTCACTTATAGGACTATGGGTTTTAAAAAGGGTGCCATTAACATATGGGTTTTAAAAAAGGTGCCATTGACTAGTTGGCTTTGACTTGTTGGCTTTAAAAATATGCCACTGACTTAGGGGATTTTGAAAAGGGTGCCACTGACTTATGGGCTTTGAAAAAGGATGCCACTGACTTGTGGGCTTTTGGAAAGGTCCCACTAACTTATGGGCTTTAAAAGGGGGTGCCACTGACTTATGGGCTTTGAAGAGGTGCCGTTGACTTATAGGCTTTATGTGGGTATGATTTATATTCAGTTGTCTGCAAACAAGCTTATTGCCACTAGCTCTTATAGGCTTAAGAAGGTTTCTTTATAGGTGCCTCCTCAATAATGCTTGGTTTATGAAGCTTAAAGTTCTAACCAGGGATCCTTGGAGGTTTGGTGAACTTGGCTTGAAGTAACTTTGCAAAAATCATGATGTGTGATTGTAATATGAATGCATGATGTTGAATGCTATCATGATTGCATGATTGAAGTCTAATACGAGAGATAGCTATAGTTATTTTTGTACATCATTCAAACTCTCATAGGGATGACGATTTGTCTTTGATGCAACTATAGACAAAAATTTTCCTAATTTCGCTGGGGATTGTATGTTATTTATGCTCCACTGGGGATATGACCAAAAATCTATTACCAAGAATTTGGATTGTTGCATTTCCTGATTCGAGAAGGTTAATCATTTTCTTGACAATTAGAAGGCATTGTCAACAATATGGAGACTATTTAATTGATTAGGTTAATGTCTCTGGTTTTAATGGGTCGATTTTTGGTTAGCTTAAAATGGTTTTTCTTGAGATGTGGCTTCCGAAAGCAAGAAATGGTTTAGTGTATTATCATGCTAAATGGGTGTTTGGACGTGAAAAGTGCATGATCTTGATGATTAGGGCATGCGCAGAGTTCTGTGTGCTTTTTTATTCCTTTCAATGTAATATCGAGATGTCCTAATGCATAATTCAGTTGATTATCAAATGTTAGCAACTAAATGACAAGTGCAATGTGAATTGTACAAGGGTTAAAAGAAACAAGGCAATATTTATTGATGACAACAAATAGACATAACTCAGTATACTATTTGATAAACAAGTGATTCGATGGTAAGAAGTATGATCTTTTGGATGGAAGATGCCCTTGACAATCATGACATGGATGTTCCTTAAGTGCTTTTTAGGATTTTTCTCGAACAATAAATGTGACTAGTATGAGCTGATCTTCGGTAGATCTCTAAGATTGCTTTGCATTGTCCTATAGGTACTCTAAGTTTATGCCCTTTTAAAATTGATCTTTTCAAGTCACCCTTGTGGGTTTTCAACTATAGATGGGTTGGCTGCCCAGATGCCCTTTTTAGATTTTCATCTGAACTCTATTTGTTTTTGTTGTTTTTTTCTTTTTTTTTGTTGATTGTTTTTTTTGTTTTTTTGTTTTTTTATTGATTGTTTTTTTGTTTTCTTTTTTTTGAAGGATGCCTTTCCAGGTTTTTGCCTTCTACATGTAATATTTTTTGATGGAATTTGAGTTGACTAGGTTGGAAAAGATATTGCCATCCATTTTTGACAAGACTAGGGCCCCTCTAGAGAAAGCCTGCTTCAAGATATGCAGTCCTTCCCAATTAAGGGTCTACTCGTCTTGTGTATCTTTATGAATTAGGAGGATCTTCTTCAGTACCAATTCGCCTAGGTAAAATTGTTATGGGCACATCTTTTTGTTATGGGCTCAGTCATATGTCTTTGATGCATTTGACCATGGCAGATGGCTTTCATGTGTTTTTCCTCGATGAGGATGAGCTAGTTTTATCTATTTTTAACCCATTCAGCCTTTTTAAGTTTTATTCCATCAAGACTCTGAGAGAAGGGATCTCGACTTTGATAAGTGATACAACTTCCATCGTATAGATAAGAGAGAATGGGGTAGCACTTGTAAAAGTGTGCACTAAGGTCTAATAGGAATCAAGTACAAAGAATAGCTTTTCATGCCAGTCTTTGTAACTCTCGATCATTTTTTCAACTGTTCTTTTGATGTTTTTGTTGGCTGTCTTAATTACCCCATTCATCCTTAGGTGATAACGAATAAAATTATGATGCTGGATCTTGAACTATAAGAGGTCTAGTGGTATGGAGCTTTCTTTGAAACCTTCTTAAAAATTAACTTCACTAGTGCAAAAGACACACACACACACAACTCGAGGATTCAGATAAGAATAGAGGCAAAAGAGTAATTGAGACAAAGAGATTGAAAAGTGATATAGGCACAAAATATGGAATGATATATGCAAAAGTGATTTTCATCGATAATGTTTGATAAAAATGCCCTTTACATAGGACACCTACCTGCCTTTAGGTAAGGGTAGGTTTGTTTTAATTTCTTGACATTACATGAAAAGGACAGGAAAAGTGCAAAGGGTTCCATTATGACCTCATCATGAAAATCTAGTCTTAGTGGAACGACACAAATTCTATGGCTTGGTATCGATCATGTTTGTAGCTGACTCATTATTGTTTAGTAAAGGATTGGCAGCAATATTTGATCCTTGGTTCATCCCAAACTGTAAGACTTTTGAATTGATTAGATTTTGCAAATTTCATTTGAAATATATGCAGTTCTCAATATCATACCCTACTATCCCCGCATGGTATTCATGGTAGGCATTAGGGTTGTACCATTACGGGTATGGTGGCTTCTTTTTTGGGACATAGATTGGGGCCTTTAAATGATTTTGGAGCAAAGTTTGGTAAAGCCCCTTATAGGTCATAGGGATGGGGTCAAAATGTTGTCTTGGTTGCTTTGCACCTCGGTTGCCGGATACATTATTGGTTGTTCGATTAGTATTTTGGTGGACTTGTAGAAGGTAGCTCTGTGGTAGGTTTGATGGAATATGAATAATGGGTTATAAATTATGGCATAAATGGGCTGCAGGGATATTGTGATAGGGTAGAAACGTGGCATTCTTAAGTAATGAAGGTTGGGTGCTTGACACTGCTTGGCTAAGATGTAACAGCATAATTTATAGCATTGGCTTCTTCTTCTTTCTTCTTATCGATAATGGCTTCTTATTCGATCCAGCTATTTCCCCAACAAACATTCTACCACTCTTGATGGCAGCATCGATCATTTCTCTGGAGAGAACTAAGTCTGCAAATTTTTAAGTGGTATTTGCTATGAACTTCTCGTAATACGTAGCATATAAGTTATGAATGAAAGTGACTATCATATCTTTTTCTGTAAAGGGATGCTGGACTAGTACTGGTTCTTTTCTCCACCTTTTGGCATATTATCTGAAACTTTTAATGGATCTTTTCCTGAAATGCATCAAAGATAGTTGATCCAGCACCCAATCTGACAGGTGCTAGTATTGATTTAAAAATGCCTTAGCCAAGTCAGCCTATGATTGAATTTTCACATTGTCTAGCTTGATATACCACTGAACTGCTATCCTAATAAGGCTATGCTAGAAGCAATGGATGAAGAGCTTTTCATCTTTCTTGTGCCCAGCCATCTTTCACAAGTACATTCGGACATGGATAGAAGGGTTGATAGTTCCATTAAAATTTTCAAACTCTTAGACTTTAAACTTTGGGGGAATAACAAGGTTGGACACTAGAGACAGTGATTATGCATCAAAAGCTCCAAACCTATCAGTCCCCTCGATAACTTGGAGGCATTTTTCCAGTAGTTGTAATTTGTTCACTTTTTTCACAGTCATGGTAGACTTTTAACCTTCTGTTTTCTTTAGTTCCTCATGGACAAGGGTTATCAAATCTGTCAGTGAGACTCCCTTGTCAAACCTTGAGTACCAGGAATGAATTGACCCATCACAATGGGATTTAGGTAGATGACTGGT
>JBBYHO010155016.1:8528-39052 GCA_038382025.1 Adansonia gregorii | reverse complement strand
AAAAAAATTAATATTCATATAAAAAAGCCTCATATCTAATTTTAATCAAATATTATTTAATCTAGATTTTGTGTTCATGTTTAAATTTTTGCTTAGTTTAATCTAAATTTTGATTATTGAATGAAGACTTTAATTTTATCCAGTTGCAAGTTTTTTTACCCGTGCGATGCACGAATTAATTTTATTTATTAAATATATATAAAAATTGTTTTATTTAAACACTTATATGTTGAAGTATTTAAAATTACATACGGAGTAAGAAGAAAATCATCTCACCTTGAAAAGTTTATATTATTTACATATTTATATGAATGAGTTAGTGCACCACAATCAAAGTCCAAATAATAAGATAATCTAAAAAGTTGCATTTCAATTAATAGCCTATAAATTTAAAGGCCTTGATCAAAGTATAATGGAGGATCCATTCACGTAGAGCCGTAGGAAAATTAAGCGATCGTATGAGTATTGATAAAACTAAAAATTGCATTTGGATACATGCAATTTTCGAAAAAAATAATAGTTAAAATATGTTTAATATATTAGAACGTAATTTAAAACTTTACAATTTTATAGAACAATTACATTAGAATAGGTATTACATTTTATTCATTTTTAGTTGGTTATCCTTTTATTTACTTTTCGCTATCTGCTTCAAACTTTTTAAATATCCGAAGTACAACAAAAGAGAACATAAATAAACTTTTTTATTCTCAAGAATTCTTTTAAAAGACGAAGTTCACTATTTATTTGCACCATAAAAAAATTTAAAATGAAGGTACACTATATTTTTCTTTGTGAACTAAATGTATAATCTCTAAACTAAAATATAACAGCTTATATTAACTAATAAAAACATCATTTTTTTTTTTTAAAAAATGTTGCTTGGTATGCTTCATAAGATTTTTGCAATGTCAAGTGAAAACACTAGTCATTTTGAGCCTTTGTGTCACTGATGAACGCATCATAGCTTGTAGCTTCGTTATTGTCAAACATGTGACAATAGGAGATATCAATTCCATTACCACAATTATAAACCCGGCAATTCTTTGACGATTTCTCCTACCCATATTCTCCTCCTTCTTCAAATTTGCTAAGCTCATTGTTGGTCGTCGTGACAGCAAAAGGCAATTTTTCAACTATGATAATCATCAGTTTGAAATAATCTGTTAAAATCCCCATATTCTTGTTCATGTTAGCCAACATTAATTTCAATTAATAAACAATAAGATGAAGTATTCACGTGTATCTACTCTTGTCATAGTGTTCAATTTTTTTTTTTAAAAAAAAAGAAAGAAAAAAGTTAATAATTGCAAAAGAACGAATTGAAAATAAATATTATTGTTTTAATTAAAAATCATGAAGTAATGATATGCCTTTCAAAGAAAATTTGAAAACTGGAAAAATGCTTGCTTAACATATATAGGCTTTTGAATGCCAATTAAGTGTAGAGACAATTTTCAATTTGACAGAGTAATAACTAATATGTGCTTCAATTTAAAAAAAAATTATTAGAAAATTTATAAAAGTAAAAATATTTTTTTTCGATTTTTTAAATTAAAAAAAGCTTTTTATAATCAGTGAAATTTAAATTAAATAAGATTAACTTTTAAAATTTTAAATTTTTTATTTCAATGAAATCTGAATAAAATAAGATTAACTTTTAAAGTTTAAAATTTTATTCTAATTTAATTTTGAGATAAGATTAATTTTTGAATTTAGAACTAATCACATTTAGATGACATTTTAAAAATTAAAACTTAGTTGAATAACTAAATTTTTTTAAAAAAATTAATAAACATAATGTTGTAATTTTAAAATAATAAATAATTTGTTGTTGGACTTAGTGTCATAATAGTTGACTATCCATGTGGCATTCTTGTCAACAAAGTTTACATAGTCAGTGTACACCTTGTTATATTATATTATATTATATCATTCGTTTGGACATTAATTTTGATTTAATTAGATTTTGATTAGATAAAATGAATTTGGTTTGATTTGGCCAAATGTAGATCAACTCAAACCCAATTTTTTTTTTTTTTACATTTTTATTTTTCATTTCTTTTGTTTTTCATAATATCCCAATGTATTCCAAAGTCAAGGAAAGGAAATATCCAGAAAATAAAAAATAAAAAAGTGATAATCTTTTGTTTTTAGAATAGTTGGAGGATCAAGAACCCAAAATTCCTTAAGCAAAATCAAAGGAAAATCATGAAAAAATTGAAAAAAAAAAATCAGGTCTACTTTGGATCCTTATGAATATTAACACCATATATCAATCGGTAATTAAAAGGTGGGAAAAAATGGTTTTTTGAAATTTCATTTTTGTTACGACCTGGGAATTGGATCCAACACTAAAAGGTAAAAGCTTTCTTTGTGGGGTTTATATAGATTTAGGCTTTCCTACCTTTGTACTTAACTTTTGAGTGTAGTTCTCTAAACGAATACATTAATTAGTTGTAAAACATTTAAGAGATAGTTTTGGTATCCCAAAATCAGCATCATGTGCGAGGACTAACACTTTGACTGGTGACTTTCGGACTAGTGGCCTACAAAGTGGTGGTCTGGACTAAACAAAGAAGAAAAAAAAGGTGCTAGCTGTGAACAACGTGACTATGAACCAACAAAGATGTTGGTCCTCCAAGCGTGGGGTATCTTTACTATCCTAATTGCAACATATGGGACTTGAATTCCGTATTAGAAACTAAAAGCTTTCCTAGTGAAATTCTCTCACTTCACTAGCTAGCTTTTAAGTTAGGTATTCCAAAAATCCATATTAGTTTTTTGAGGAAAGAAAGTGGTATAAATTTTTTATTTTTTCTTTTTGTTTAAGATGAAGTTGCAAACTGTTTGTTTTTTTCTTGAAAAAATCATAACAAAAGTTTTGAGAATGACGTTTTGAAACTAGTTTTAGATTTTAAATTGAAAAAGAAAAATAAAATTTTTTGGAAATTCTCTAGTTTTTGACCACCATAAATTGGGGATGTTTGAAGTTTTCGATGTCGGATGAACTTCCGAAAGCCGAAACTAGTTTTGTTCAAGTGGATGTAGTTTTCTCTTAAAAAGGAAAAAGAAACATTTTTCTGAGAAACATATTCGAATGAAACATAAAAAAATATTAAATATTTAAGGCTTTGGAGTTGAGTCACACATGATCCATGTGTTGACTCACATAGAACAACACAACTACCAAACCTAATCGGAGCATTTTTCTTTCTTTTAATAAAATAATTTATTTTTCATTTTAATTATTAATATTTTAATTTTAAATTTTTATTATCTTTTACTCTATCATTTGTTTACATTTAATTTGTTATTTTTTTTGTTTAATTATTTATTATTAGGCTGTTAAATTTTATTTATTTTGCATCACTTATTTATTTAATATGATTACTTTTATTGTTTTATAGCTTTTATTTATTTTTTTATTTCATTTTATTATTTTCTTCATTTTTCCTTATAATTGAACTATATTATTTATCAGTTTATTCATTTTTCTATCTTTTATTTAGTTATTTGCTCATTTATTGTCATTCCATGTTATTATTAATATTATTAATATTGATATTTTATATTGTGTGTTTTACTGGTTCAATATTTAGTTTTTCTTATTATTATTAATTTTATTTAAATTGTCAAGCCTTAGATACTTTTAAATAAAGGAATTCTAGCCAACATCCTTTAGACTTATAAACCTGAACAAAAAAATATGGATAATTACTTTTAAATGACGTAATTCTAGAAAGTTGCGAATGGTAAATTTTATTAGAATTTTTACGTGCGAAAAATTTTGGGAAAGTTAGATATTAGGGTTACGGAGATTTTGTTTTTAGACAACGAGGTAGTGGTGTATTCTTTTTACATGTAAAGAAAAAAAACTTTAGATTTACTTAAAAAGATACTGTAATTGCCTCTATACCCTTAATGAATCATCACTCTTTAATCAAAGTTTTCCTTTTCGACCCTCCTTTCTTCAGCAGCTTTCACCAACAAAACTATTGCTAAAGGAAAAACAGGTTCATGTTCAGCATAATTGGTCCCTTCTGAGATCCGACCCTTCTTTTTTTTTTTTTACATCTATCGAATGAACCCTCTTCTTTACCTTTTCCATTTGTTGACGATATGAACGTTTTCCTGTGAAATCCAATGAAACCCATTAATATCATGTGTTTTCCCTCCCTTATTTTCCTTTCTCTTCCTTGTCACCCTTCTTTTCCCTATTGATGTCCTGCCTTCTCTTTCCTAGTACGTTAGTCTGGGAAAAGCGATAGCCTAAGAATGTTAAGGTATGTTCTTGTTATATTTGTTTGTGACTTTCGATTTTTAGTTATAAATGTTCATTCTTTGATGAGGTTTATTAGGGTTTTGAGAAAATTATGAAAAAAGAATAAATGAAGGTTGTAGATGTATTTAAGGTTGTTGTTGATAGTGGGAAATTTGATAATAGTTAATGTGATTTCTTTATGCATTTTATTTCTAGTAATGAAATTTTGATTTGTTTGGCTATTTTTGTTGCTAAAAACAAAATAGGCTATATAAGATTAATTAATGCAGAAAGATTTAAGGAATGACTTTTGAGTATAAATTTAAACATTATAGAAACTGTAAAAGTAGTATAAAATTCAACTAAAAACAATGATGATGAAGCTAGCCAGAAGGAGGTCATTGATCTTCTTTCCTTATCTTCGCAAGATGATGGGTCGATGAAAACTATGACCTCCGTAAATACCACTACAACAATAGAGTTAACAGAGCCTACCATTACCATCAATCAGGATAGTCATGTGGCAGAAGAAAATATACATGGATTACCTTTTAAACCTTATATTTGTCAACCCTTTACCTTATATTTGTAAACTTGATTCACCATGAAATCATCAATTTCTTCCCATTGACAGAAATACTAACAAAACTAGACTTCTTATTTATCAACATGAAGTCTGGAGCTATGTTGCTTTGACTTTTCATATTTTTTGAAGTATATATGTCCGATAGTTTTGAATCGCGTATATAGGGACATAGGTATTGGGATGACTCTTTACCAATCGTCCAAACATTTGGAGAAATTCAACATAGTTGTCTTTATGATATTCATATCCAATACTTGTAGACACTTAATTTTTTTGGGCTCTTTTTAAACAAACTGTGCCTAATTGGCAACTTTCAAATGAAATACACCCGTTTCACTTCCCTGACCAATTTTCTAACATCTTGGGATTTAATTGAAAGATAATAAAAATAAAAAAAGAAAAGCGATTACTAGCTGCCATGTAAAAGTTTTTTTTTCTTTGGTAAGGTTTGAAATGCCTAGGGACCATATTGAAAAATGTAAAAAAAATGGTTATTTTCATGGTTTTTATGAAGTTGTATTGATACATTTATGAAATGTATCAATACATCATTGGGTCTTGATTTTTTTAAACTTGAAACATGCTTGTATTTGATACAGGCCATGCTGCATTGTATCGATACAATGTGTTTTGTATCGATACAATGTCGAGTATTCTAGGGTTCTAAGGAAACACTTGTATCGATACAAACACTTATGTATCGATACTGCATGAAACTTTTCACCATGAACAAGTTTGTCACCAAGTTCTCTCACATTTCTTTTTTCTAATGGCCTTGGAACACTTCATAACCATACAAGAGGTCATTCATTAACATTTTACATTAAAACTAAGGCATGAGAACCACCCATATAAATTATGCCATTAAAACTTAAAATGTGCTTAGAATAAATAAGATTAATTCTTAAATCATGCATGGGAACTAAATGGCATCTAATTTGGTTGTCCTCTGAACATCTCAAGTTTAGTTTAGCTGAAATTCAATGGGGTGCTATATTAAGTTAAAGTTAAATCATCTTTCTAGCATTGAACCAAGATGTAGGCATTTGAAGTGGGGGCTTCTCTTTGAAGCCATGCAGTTGAGATTGTCCACCAAACTCAGTTGAAATCACGCTTTACTTGGGAGGATTTCAGCCTTTGATATGATCACCTAAGGGATTAGATGGTTTGCTTGCAAGCATGCTTGGGTTTGCCATCAAGTTTCTAATGAAGTTGCATAGAGATGAGAAACAATTAGCCAATGGAGGTTTTTAAACCCCTTGATGTCCAAAACAAGGAGAGAGCTGGTTCTCGGCCAAAAAAAATAAAAAAAAAGGAAAAAAGAGAGAAAAAAAGAAAAAAAGGGAGTTTCTTTAAGTTTGATTTGTTTCTCTAATTGTTTTCTACTTTTTTTTGGTCCAATTTTGTTTTCATTTTATGTTAGTTAAGGATATTAAGCCAAAGGTGTAAAAACCATATTTATGACCAAATCTTGAGCAAGGATCTACCAATTTTTTATTTTCATTTTCTTTTATGATTTTTGTTCAAAATTTCTTAAAAATCATGTTTCCATCAAGAAAACTTGCTTTTTTTTAAACGTTTTATATTGAGTTTTTTACTTTTCATATAGTTTTCATCAAGCAATTTCTCATGTTTCAAACCTAGTTATACTTTACATGTTATACATGTTTCATATTATGTATGGTTCATGCATGTTATGATATTTTCATGCATTATAATCATTATTTGCATGTCCATGCATATTCCATGAAAATATTATGATTTTGACAACATCACCATGCATAATAATAAATCTATTTTTGTTCATGCCATATTTGTATGGTTGAGAAAAATGTTTATGGGTGTATTTCAGAGTGGTAAAAACTTAAAAAGATCATATATGCATTTTCATGTATTTTAGGGTTATTCTAGTAATTTGCTATTTTTTAAGACCATTTATGCAATTTCACGCATTTTAGGGCCATTTTAGTCACTTTCCATGACATAGTGACTCATATGCCATTTCATGCATTTTATTGTCATTTAGGCCATTTTCCATTATCTAAGGACTTAAATGTAATTTTTTGAATTTTGATGTCATTTAGCTCATTTTTCATGATCTAGGGACTTAAAATGCAATTTTTATGTAATTTAAGTCATTTTTTATAACTTAAAGACTTTAAGGACTTTTATGTCATTTCATGCATTTCAATGTCATTTAGGTCATTTTTCATGATCTAGGGACCTTTATGTAATTTTATGAATGTTGGGGTCATTTTAGGAATTTTCATGATCTAGGGACATCTATGCAATTTAATGCATTTTAGAGATATTTGAGTCATTTTCCATGACTTAGGAATTATTATGTAAAATTTCTTGTATTTAAATAATTTTGTATGATTTAGGGACTATTCCATAAATGTCCATGCATGCTAAGTCCTTTAGATTATTTTTCATAATCAAAGGATCATTTTGCAATTCATATATGTTCTTTAGAGTCATTTTCATGATGCTATGTTCTTCGTTTAATTTGTTTATATATTATTTATAATATAATATAATATTTTTTAAAAATCTAAAGCAATATGCCAAGTTAAAATAGTATATAGGTGTGCTTCTAGGATATGAAAGTCACCCATTGATTATTTTATACAAAAGAATATCCTCTTTAAACAAGTAGATCAAAATTTTTAATTTTTTCAAAAAATAAAACTTTCGTATTCCTCTTAGTTTTTCAGAGGAGTGTGAAAATATTTTATTTTTCAAAAAAATAAAAAAATATGATTTACTTAAGATGAGAAACTAATATTAATAATAAATAATTTTTTAAAAAATAGGGAGTTATAACTAAATATCGAAAGAACTAAAACTAATCATAATCGAGACTTTAGTTGACACATAATTAGGAGGTATCGATTTTCAAGCGTCATGAAAGGGATCGATCTTTACATATGATTGTAACTAATTCCTAGAAACTTTCACGCGAACTTTAGTATAAATGTAGACTTCGGAGCTTTTTCTAAGGTTTTCATAACCCTTAAAACATGAGCTTCGATAGATGGCCAATCTCATCTAGCAAAACTATATTAGTGGTGATTTTGAATTATTTGGTCTTTTATCAAAGCAATTATTGGATAAATATCCAACTTATTTTATCGGATTTGTCCAACAATTGAGTCCTATCCCAATACAATACAATAAAATTTATTTATTTAAGTTTGGTAGGTCAGATTTGCATTTGGCATGTTGCAAGAATACTCGCCCCTTAACCCTTGTAAAATAGGTTTTTTTTTTCAATTGTAGAGAGATGATGTGTTAAAGGAAATGTGTATTGTAGGGCATAATAGTAAATTTGTAGATATTGTAGGCTCAATAGCAAGTTCAGCTGAGAACACTGGTAAAAAGCTAGTAAGTTGAGAATGAGATCTAAAATACTGTTTTCAAAAATTGTTTGGGTTTAGGGTTCATTGTTTATTCTTAGGTGGAAGATAAACTTTTTCTGATGAACTTCGTTCTTATTCCACCACGCTTGTAATTTTGTAGTGGAAACTAGGATATTATGATATGTCATTTGTCAATTGGGCTAGTTTTTCAGTTATGGAGAAGATCACCTGCCAGATGCATATTGTGGCAGGAAAAATTGAGTGAAGCATGCTTCCTATGCAAGAGTCTTTAGCATATCTGGAAGCATTGCACAAAGGTTATTAGTAGTATTTACCTTAAAAATTCCCCATCTTAAGACTAAAACAAAGCATTAGATGCACTTTTAGAAATTTAGCTTAGGTATAAGTTTATTAGTGTACAGGTTTAGGGAAAATTTTGGGTTTAGGGTATCTTACTACATAATCTTCATATTTACAAGGTGATTGAGAAAAA
Organism: Adansonia gregorii; assembly: GCA_038382025.1. Taxonomy (NCBI): domain Eukaryota; kingdom Viridiplantae; phylum Streptophyta; class Magnoliopsida; order Malvales; family Malvaceae; genus Adansonia; species Adansonia gregorii. The sequence goes on along the minus strand of JBBYHO010155016.1, from coordinate 30,347 downwards.
CATTTAATGTATTCAACCTTCATATTTGTTAGGGTCAACATTGCTTTCACCATAATGCAACAAGACACCAAAGCAATTATTATCCAAAAAATGCTTTGGATATCAAATTGATGAATTGATTTGTTTAAGATGTAGGGATTCTAACCATGATATGCTTTCATGTAGAAATGACTACTTTCTTGATGATCCAAAGGTTGTCATTTTATTCATTGTCCTTTTCTATATATTAACACCCCTTTCCATCTACGAACATAGTAATTACTAAGAAACAAGCCAATTGCTTAAATTGATCATAAGGTTTTTTGCTATTGCGTATAGAAAATTAGATGTTATATTTGCAATGATTTTGATCATCTTAATTGTGTCAAACTTCTAAATACAAGTCCTAAAGGAGTTTCCTCCTACGATTATGACCATTCTTGCTATTTGGGATCTGTAATTCATATTGTTGTAAACTCCTTGTTAGGGTTCAAGATTTTGTCAATGTTTTATGAACATTTTTATAGTATATTAATGGTTGTTATTCTACCACTAGACATGTTCAAAGACTCCTAAAGAAAGTGGTTTTTGAATGTCTTTACATGACTTTTAGTCTTTCTACAAAGGTAAATAACTTTCATATTTCTCTATGTAAAAACTCCATGATTAGGGTCTATGTTTGAGGTCTCTTCAATGGTTTAGGGTTTAGGGAAAATATTTTGATATAGGCATATGTATATTTAGTTATAGTCATATATACATTCAGTTTTAGTCATATATACATTCAGTTTTAATCATATGTAAATTTAATTTGACTTTCTTTGTACATTTTCTATGAGGCATATAGTGCTTCTTATGCTAATATGTACATTCCATCTATAGTAACATGTACATTGAGAAAGAAATATGTACGTTCAATCATAGTAAAAAGTACATTTACTTATATGGTTTAGGGTTTTGGTCATGTGTACATTCAGTTATAGTCATATATTTATTTGACTTAGATATCCATTAATGCTTACAATGTATTTATGGTAATCGTACTCTTTGCCATATTTAAATTCCATTTTAGCCATGTAAATTCATCTATATGTACATTGAGTTTCAGTGAAATCTAAATTCAATTTTTGTCATATATACATATAGTTGTAGGACTATATAGTAATGTGGAGTCTATCATATTTAAATTCAACATTAGGCATATGTAAATAAGTTTTAGTCATATGTGGATATTTAGTTATGGTTATATATACATTCAGTTATAATCATATGTACATTCAGTTATAATCATAAGCAATACATTATAATGATATTCTCTTTATTTTTCTCTTATATAAATTGAGGGTCAGTTATTTGTAAATTTAGCTTTATTGATATTTACATTAGTTATAGTCATATGTGCATTCCGTAATATGTTAAAATCATCTTTCTCTTATATGAAGTAAGGATTAGTTATTTGTAAATTCAATTTTACTGATATGCACATTGAGGTATAATCATATATAAATTTAGTTATAGTTATAGTCATATGTACATTTGGTTAGTGTCATATAATGAGTATTGATAATGTGTACATTTACTGTTTGGTTAGATAATTCCATTAAGGTTTATATTATAACTAACATTTAAGGTTATAAAATTGACTTATACTCATTTGCACACGAGTTCTTAATATGTACATTCAATTATGATCATATAATGAGTGTTGTTAATGTGTACATTTAGTACTCAATTGTATTAGGTTTAGGGTCATATTATAATTAAGGGTTTAGAGTTATACAATTAAGTAATTGTATTTTGTACATGAGTTTTAGTCATATATACATTCAGCTATAATCATATATACTTTTATTTATATGTACATTTAATTAAAGTCATATGTATATTCAGTTCGTCATGTGTACATTTACTATTTATGCTATAAAATTAGTTTTAGTGTTTTATAGTTTTATGGTCGGTTATTGTAGACACCTAATTTCATTCGGGTCCTTTCTTCAATAGTCTGAAATCTTTTAGACTAAGAACCTAGTGGCCGCCTGGTGGAGTTCAACTTTCTTCAAGCGGATCGGGCATTTTGAAAACCTACTGAGTCATGCCTAAATGACCGTTCGTGAATGTGATACAAAAAAGTGTAGTTTCAAGGGTCATAGACAACAAAGTGTAGTTTCAATGCCTAAATGACCGTTCGTGAATGTGATACAAAAAAAGTGCAGTTTCAAGGGTCATAGACAACATATCTTCGATTAAAAAAGATGAATATTAAAGAGAAAAATTAGTTTTTAAGTAATCAAATTTTGAAATTTAATTGTGGATATGATATCACAATCAAATTTCTTATTTTTGGGGATTTTTTGAAATTTTTTCGTGAAATTTGGTAAGTCAACCATCATATTTTTTTATCGATACATATGTAGTATTTATGATGATGCTCACTCTGAAAAATCTAAAATGTTCAAAGAAAATTTGTCCTAGCATTTTATATCATGAGGTGTTAAATTGTCAAATTTGGTAGCTAATTCTGAATTTTTCATGATATTGCGAGTGTCTTGCTCATAATTTTTTTTTAGTAAAACTTGCTTTGCAATTTAGATTTTTATCTTTATTATTTATACTGATTAATGTTTTGAGCAAGGTATTGAATTCAACTTAGTTTCTAAATTTGGATTTATTTTTGGAGTTTTTTTGTTTCCAAAATATGAAATTTTTTACTTTGTAAATTTTTTTGTAGAATTTTTTCAAGTTTAGAAATTTTAAAATTTCTCAAATCCTTTAATAAAATTATTATAAATTCAGTTTTTTGAAACTCGAATTCATTTTTATGAATTTTTTCATTTTTTCAAATATAGATTTCCTTCGTAAAGGTTTTTTTCATAATTTTTTTTAAAGTGTGAAATTTTCTAACTTCCTTTTTCACATGCAAAAATTTTTTTTTAGAATTTAACACTTTAAATTCTTCCATGGAGGTTTTATTTTATTTTTTAAGCATTTTTTATTGTTTTCATATTTAATGGGCCAAAGGAATTTTTATATTAATGGGCCTTAAAGCTTACAAGCTCTCCAATAATTCCAACAAGCCTATTTTAATTTTTGAATAAGCCCATTTGGATTTTCCCAGCAAGGCCCATTAATTTTTCCCCCTCTCTTTCTCTAAAAAATTATTTTATATCTTTTTTGGTAAAAAATTTTTATATGGACATATAATTGGACCCCCATTTGATTAAATTCTTAGTTGAATTTAGTATATAAAAATTTTATTTCTTTGTTACAGTTTAATCCTTCCAATTCATTTTTTATGGAATTTGCAATCAAGATTTTTTGCAATTATAACTTTATTTATTTTGTCACTTTCAAAATTTTTTTATATTATTTTAATTTTAGAATTTAATAATTTGGTTACATGAGAACTAATTTAGTTGGAATTGAATTTTTCCTAACTAATTTAGTTTGAATATAACTATCCCATTAGGTGAACTTATCTTGGTTATCATTTATATGATGACTCGTACAAGATAATAAGGCAAAAGTCATTAATTGATTCTCATCTAAAATAAAAAAAAAAAATCTACTAAAAAGATAAAACAAAAAAATATAAAATATAAAGAAAAAGGAAAAAAAAAGAATTTCATCCAAGTGACATTTTTTTCTCCCTTGGTTGAATCCTCTCCCTTATAAATACGAGGACATTTCATATAATAAAAAATGGTTTCACGAGCAAAATTTTGAAGGTAGTTTACTTAGAAAAATTTTGATTTTTATTCATTTCCATTATGTTTCTTTCTTTTAGTGAGCTTGATGATTACTCATGCTCAAGGATTTGGATCCATGTTTAAAGGCCAAGTATAAAGGCCATAAGCAATTTTCTTAATTTATTTGTTAAATTTGATTTTTTTTAACAATAATTTGATTTTCACTAAAGAAATATATGTTTGTTGTGGAAATGATGTTATCTTTAAATGTGCTTAATTTTGTTCGATTTTCCTTGGTATCTTCATGATTATTGTTGATAAAGTATGTTTATGTGTTCATTTATTTCTTGATACTATGATATATTTTTATGTTGTTATTTGTGAAATTATGTTAAGGAAAAAAAATTCTTTTAGCCTTTTTTCTGGTGATTGCCAAATATGATGGTGACCTTTGGATATTTTATGCTTGTTTTAGTGATATTTAAGGCATTTTATGATAATTGAAAGTTATAGGGTCAAGAAAGTAATTTTTCTAAAATATTAAGGCTTTGGAAGGGTATTTCCAAGCTAGGCCAAACATTGAAAGGGTCATTTAGTGAATTTTTTTTATTTTTTTAGGATCATTTGGTAATTATGAAAAATATAAGGACTAAATGGCAAAATTACAAAAATTTTTCCGAGGCCATCCAAGCTTGGCTAAATGCTTTGTGAAATCTTTATGGGTCTTTTCATGCTAAAATGTTTGAACACATATAATACATTTCTAGCCTTTTGGTGGTCTTTTTTAATTTTATAAAGTTTAGGGACTTATTTACAAAAATTAAAAATTTTTGTTCGAAGGCTCTTAATGATTTTTGGTGAATTTTCTATGTTAATTTTTTGTGTTTGGTATTTGTTTGTGATTTTAAATCATAGAAGGACTAAAGTGAAAAGTTAGCAGGTTTTGATTCCATTAGGTAAATACTTGGATTTTAGGGTTAAATGAGTGATTCCAACATTAAATTATCCATTAGGATATTTTGAACATTTTAGGAGCATTTTTTAGCTCTTTTAGCCATTTTGAGGTTAAAGTGTAATTTTAAAAAATATAAGGATATATCAGTAATTTTTGCATTTTAGGTAATATTTGATATCTTAGTTACCCATTTAGGGAATCATTTTCATTTCATGACATTTTTGAGTTTTACAAGTTTATTAGGATATTTTCACGTCGAAGTTATATGTTAGGGATATCTTAGTAATTTATCTTAGAACTAAGTCATATGTGATCAGTGAGATACTTTTATGTCAAAAGTGCACATTAAGGATAGGTTTGTCTTTCATGATGTTTTTGAGTCTTTAGGTTATCGGTATACTTTCACGTCCAAGTATACCATAGGGACATTTTATTAATTCACCATAGAATGAAGTCCTTTGGGGTCACCAGGATACTTTCATATCAAAGGTGTGCTTTAAGGACATTTTGGCCTATTCGACCAAGTTTGATCTTTAGAGTCAAGTTTTGTACTATTTGTCAAAACTGGGTATTAAGATTTTTTTTTATATAAAATTAAAATTTTTAAATTAAGACAATGTCTCTTAGTTATGGTAGCATGTGGAATGTCTTCTAGCATATAGAAGGTGTTTCGCAGATTATTTTAATAACGAGATGTCATTTTCTAACAAGTAAAATTGGAATTTTTTTGAATTTTATGAAAATAAAACCTTTTGAATTCCTTTAATCCTTCGATAGGGTGTGGAAAATATTTTAATTTTTTAAAAATATTAAAAGCTTGATTTTCTCAAACAGGATAATAAATGCAGTTTAGGAAATTTTTAAAATATGGGAATTCCAATTAAATACCATATACTAAAACCAAGATTAAATTAACATATGGTTAAAAGGTACCGATTTTTGAGTATTATGATAGGGATCAACCTTACCTGTGATTGTAACCAACTTCTATACCCTTTCATGCAATCTTTGGTATAATGTAAACTTTGAAGTTCTTTTTTAGGGTTTCTTAATCCTTAAATATGAACTCCGATAGGTGACCTATCTCACCTAGCTAAAATGATTGGTTGTAACTCTAAGAAAAATGATCGTTTCGTAATGACTATTTAGCGCTAAATCAAGTGAGCAATTTATCTCGATGACCTAGTCCCTAAACATGGAAAAATAATGATATATGTGTATATAAGAATGAGGGGGTCACCTACGTTTTAAGTTCGATGGGTCAGCTTTGTTTCCTAGCCATGTTTTGTGATAGCTTTACAACTCCATTAGGGAATGGTTAGAGAGTCAGGCCTGAAATTAATCACATGTTAACTAGATTTTGATTAATTTGTTTTCAATTGGTATTTATCTATAATTCTAGGTATTTTCAGAATAAATTTTCATCTTTTTTTTATTTATATGGAAATTTTGGCACATATTGTGCATATTTTTCACTATCCATTCTTATTTATTTTGTACGTTTTATCGGTAACTTAGGATAGGGCTTTTATTTTTTTTAATAGGCAGTCTGGGCACATTAAATAAGGGCTTGGTCTTTGGATTTTTAAAAAATTTAGGCCATGGCCCAACTCAGTCCATAAGCAAGTTTAATCAAATTTAAAATATAAATTAAATTATTAAAAGAATATTAAAATAAAATTCATAATTAAAGTTTTTAATTTATTAAAAATTATATAATTATAGTTTTTTCATATTTATTTTTAGTATTAAATTTGGGTTTAGGTTCGGGTCAGGCTCGAGTTTGGGTTCTTTAAGGTTTGGGTCATTTCAGGTTTAGGTTCTTTCGATCCGGGTCATTTTGGGTTTGGGCTATTTCGGGTTTGAGCCATTTTGGATTTTGGTTTTCTTGAGTTCGGGCCATTTCATGTTAAGGTTTTCTCAGCTCTGAGCCATGGCCTTTTTGGTCAAATTGGGTTTAGTTTGGGTTCGGATTTAGGTTTTTTCATATGGGTTTTAAGGTTCGGGTTCATTTTGCTACATCTAATTAGTATTTCAATTGCTATAATTACCTTGAAATCAACATTTCATTTGGGTGTTATAGTCATCAGCAAGTGGAAAAAATTATCATACACATCACAATGCAAAAATATTTAGAAAACCAAAAACCGTTTGATTTTAGGAATTAAAAATTATATTTTATTTAAATATATTTTGTTTAAATGTTGTATTGTTCAATTTAATTATGTAATTTTTTAATGTTTATTTTTTGATTTACAAGATAATCTTTTTACTGTCAAGTCAATTTAATATTTTATTTGTTTGAAACACTGATGGCCTGTTTGTAAAAATAAATTTGGATTTGAATTTAAAAATCTAAATTTGTTTGATTTCGATAAATTCAATATTAATTTTGAGTAGTCCAAATTTAGAATTTGAAATTCTTTTCAAAAATAAGAATTTACAAAATTACTTTATCATTGTTACTCTGTCCTTTACAAAGTGAGAATTAATTGTCATCTAAATCCAAATCCAAATCTTAATTATCTAAACAAAAATTTTTTAATTCTTGAATTTGAAAACCATATATTACAAAGCCATAATTTTGAAATTCAAGTTCAAGTTCAAATTTAAGTTTCTATATGTAACCTAAGAGAAATATGATTTAATGTTAAATTTGTTAATAATGTTATTAGTATTAAACAAAATATCAAGTTCAATTATACTTTGAAATTACAATATCATTTGTGTATAATAGATTACTATTGTATTAAAATTAAATTTTAAATATTGAATAAGGATAATAATATATAGTACATTGTTGCGAAATTGGTTGAAATTGGTGAACTTGGTGACTTGCAAGCACAACAACAATAATCGCAGCTATAAGAAAGACAATAGCACATATAGAGAGAAAAAGCTACTTTTCTTATTCAGTTTAATATGTTTACAATAAAAATGCTATGGCCTTTATATAGGCATCCAACTAGGTCTATTTGATTATATAAAATCAAATCATGGAGATTACGATCTTGTAATCATAATCAGATATTAAAAAATCTTTAGTTATGTTGAGTCAAATATTCCATGACATATTGTAGTGATTACAATTCTCTAATCGTAATCAAAACATTCCATAACACTCCCCTTTAGACGAACCATTATTTCTTAACTAGGTCTACCTTTACTACCTCATTGAAAACCTTACGTTAGAAAAACCCATTAGGATTAAAAACAATCAAAAGGGGAAAATAGTACAATGTACAGCCTATATAATGCTTCCCCTTAATTGTACCTACTACATCAAGGATTAATACTTTCAAGGTATCTCATTTCAGGGACAAATCATCCTTGCACCTTACCACATACTAATGCCATGTCGAATTTTCTTAAAGGTTGACATTAGCAATGTTTTGGTAAATAGATTTGCAAGATAATTTAAGGAGCTAATCTATTTGATGTTAGCTTCTCAATTTTTTTGAGTTCCAAGATATGCTTGGTCCTATCTCTTTTAATATATCCACCCTTGTACTTGCACTATATACACAGCATTATCCTTATAAATAATTGTGGGTGAATATGTAATCAATGTTATACCATAAGAATTAGGGTTATGAGATATAACGACTCTTAACCAAATGCACTTTTTATGAGCCTTATAAATGGCAATAATCTCAAAGTGGTTGGAGGATGTTTCTCCTGGCATCTGTTTAATAGATTGCGAAGATATGATAGTACTATTATGTCAAAATATATAACCGATTTATGAGGGGGCTTTATGCAGGTCAGTTTTGCATCTTGTATCAGCTTATCTAACTAACCTTAAATTACTGGAATCTTTAAAATACGATAAGCCCTAGTCCGCGGTTCCACACATATAACGGAAAATATGCTAAATCCCATTCCAATGTCTCTTTTTTGTCTCAAAACTAAATCTTGCTAACAAATTTACCACAAAAGCAATATCAAATCCTGTACATTGTGTCAAGTACATCAATGCCCCTATTGCATCACTACCAAGTATTTTCTCATTTTGTTCTTTAGGATGAAATAGGTCCCTTTCAGGTCCCTCTCAGCTTAATAGATAAGCTTTGTTTATATCAAATCTTTTAAGCAATCGCATAAGCCAACTGATGGACAACTATTCCATTTTCCTATGCTGAAGCTTAAGACCAAAGACATAATTTGGTTTTTTTTAAATCCTTAACTTCAAACTTCTTTTTTAGGTACTTAACAATTTCATTCAATTTTTCAAGAGTTCCTATCAAATTCATGTCATCAACATAAATTGCCACCACAGCAAATCTGTTATCTAATTTCTTAATGAACAAGCATAGGTAGATAGGATCATTCTTGTATCCTTCTTCAGTAAAATACTCGTTTAAGCATTAATACCATATACGACCAAATTGTTTTAATCCATACAAACATCTTTGCAACTTTATTGAGAATAAGTTACAAGGAGTGTATGTTTTAGGAATTTTAAATCCCTTGAAAATCTTCATATAAATATTTAAATCAAGTAAACCATTAAAGTAAGCCATCACTATATCCATAAAATGCATATCAAGTCTCTCTGAGATTATTATGCTAATCAAGAAGCAAAATATGATTGTATCATATGTCTCATTGCAATTAATCCTAGGTCTTTGAGAGAATCCTTGGTTATGAGTTAGGCCTTATACCTCATGAATTTGTTTTTTTTTTTTTACAAAAAAAGACCAATTTATATCAACAAGCCAAAAATCTCACGCTTAGCTAAGAAAGCCAATTTAGCCATGATTGCTTCTTCTCGCTTAGGCCAATCTTTCCTTTGATAACATTTGATCATAGAAAGCCAATTTAGATCATAGAAAGCCAATTTAACCATGATTGCTTCTTCTCGTTTAGGCCAATCTTACCTTTGATGACATTTGATCATAAGCTATTAAGTATGCAAACATATTATCAGAGATGATCTCATTTCGATCCTAAACCTTGTTACAGTAAGTAATAGGAAATTTAGTATTCCTTGGGTTAGTGATCTTATCATGGGGTTGCTTCTTCAAGGGCATCATGCTCAACTTTAGGCTCTTTAAGAGTAGGCTTTTTAGGAATGGATTCTTAATTCCTTCTCTTTTGTTTTTGAATAATAGTGTCTTTCAATGCTATCGGGTGTCCATGCTTTTGGATATGCCATCTTGATTCATTTGTTGTAGTTTATCAAGCATTTCAATCCTAACTAAAGCATTCACACCTAAGATATACAACTTCGTGATCGTAACATCATAAAATGCATCAAGAAGTCAGTTTGTAATTTTTTTTAGATGTATGATTTGTTTATGCCTTTTTTTCACACTCGAAGGTCCTTGGGTCTAAATAGGATAAATGCTCTTCAAACAAAGAAATGTCATCATCTACTTTTGCCTCTTGGCCAACAAAGCATTAAGTATACCTATTGAAGAAAACATTATCTCATCAAAATGACAATATGCAAACTATACATAAAAGGATCACTAATCATAGATTCTAGAACCCTAATTATGGATGGTGAATTGAACCCAATGTAAGTCTTAAGACACCATTGGGGACCCATTCCTCTTTAGTGGTGCAACAAGCACTTGCATTACACATCCAAAAGTATGAAGATGTAAAATATCTAGTTCATAATGTACAACCAATTACATAGGGAACTCTTTTAGTCTAGTAGTAGGGCAAAATCTAATTAATACCGTTGCATGTATAACATTATAGCCTTACACTAAAATGTTAAGCTTCATCCTTAATAGAAGGGTATGAGCAATGATTTAGATGTATTTTGTCAGGGATTTCACTAATCCATTTTGCGTCTATTAATGTACAATACGCATTAAAACTCTTAAAAGTGAATTCACCTGTATTGTCTATCCCAATGCTCTTAATCAGATAATCGAGAAAGTATGCCTAGAGCTTTGTTATCTATGAAAGCAAATTTGCGAAGGCAATCTTATGTGTGAATAATAGGCAAACATCAAATGATCTATAGGATGCATCCACTAGAACATAAAATATTAGAATGGTCTACTTGCAGGATGTGTGAGCCCACAAATATCACTTTAGATCCTTTGAAGAAAAGTTAGTGATCCATATCTGCCTTCATAAATAAAGGTTAAGTGATGAGCTTATCTTACAAGCATATATCACAAGTGTAATCCTTAAACAACACCTTTTTGTCCTTAAGTGGGTGTCCCTTAATGTTAAGGATGATTTTACACATTATTGTAGCTCTTGAGTGACCTAAAAGATCATGCCATAGTCGAAACTGATCAGGATTCACTAATCTCCAAGATTATATGGCATAGGATTCATAAGCTCGAATTTGAACCAAATAAATGTTTGTCCTTGAAGCCTTTAGCTTCTTATGGATGATTTTTTGGCCCATCTTGTGTGAAGTGCAAAGACTAATTCTATTATCTTCAACTAATGTTTTAACGTGATAGTCATTCCCAAGGATATCTCTAAAACTAAGTAAGTTCTTTTTTTATTACACTTAGCAATGCATTCTTGATTTATGGCATGGTACCATTTAGTCGTACAAGTGTAACATTACTTGAGCAATCAATAAGGTCAATAGAACCTGGTATAATATAGAGATTTGCCCTACTTACTGTTACATTCGAGAAAAAGCCCTTATCATAGGGGATAGTATGCGTTGTTCTACCGTATAAAAGACAAAATTCATATTTTTTTAGTTTTTTCCATTTGCACTAGTGACATTTTCAATGAAAAATAAATGTAATTAATATCCTTGGGAATTATCCTTGGGAATTTTTTAATCATCCAAGGTACATTTATTCAAAATATAAGAAAATGCCCATAATAATCTAATTTTAGCTAGATTCATATAAAGTAGACAACCCTCTAAACCTATTCATCCATCCACCAAGTGGGTCTCATACCTTGCTTCTCGGTACTATCGAGGGTTAATCCACATGCTAATAGTTTTCCACTTAATTATTAATGAAGTTTGAGACTTGAAAAGTAGTATTAGCTACTAGATTTTCAAAAATGAATGTGTTAATGGCATGGCTTTTAGTGTGCTTGCCTTTGTTAGAATAGTATTGGTCCACAACATGTTTAGGCACATGATAGGTATGGACCAGTGCCTTTTTCCACTATAGTGGTGATTCGTATCCTCATACTTTACATGGGGCTTTTTTCCATTTCCATGATTAGGGCCCAAATTCCTATTGTGGATATCCGTACTACCACATCTACTAGAGGGCTGCCCAAGTCTGCGGTCTCACCCTTAATTTAGTCATTTCCTTTCGCAGAGCAAACATTCATTTTAGGCAAAGCTTTAAACCTAGCAGGCCTCATTTCGTGGTTTTTGAGCAACTATTTATTGTTTTACTCAACAATCAAGAGGCATTCAATCAGCTCGAAATACTTTTATATAGATGTATGGCTGGAGTATCAGGTTCTAAGCATGAAAATTGAAAAAAGTCTTCATCAAAAGCTTTTCCTTAAAAAGTTTAGTCCCATACAACTCAAGGCAAGAGACCATGTTATACAAGGCCAAGTTGTAATCATTCACAGACTTAAAGTCCTATAACCTCAGGTGCATCTAATCATGTTGGGCCTTAGGGAGGATCACGTTTTTTGTATGATCATATCGCTCGTTAAATCTAACCCATAGAACTATAAGGCCTCTCACTAACAGATACTAAGTCTCCAGCTTTCATATATATGTTGCCTCAGAAAAATCAAGGCATTTACCTTATCTTTGCCATTAGGTTAACCATTTATAATGATGGCACTTGACAATCCTAGTCCCTCTAGGTGAATCTCCATGTCCAAGCACCAAGATAGTTAGATCCAATCACATCAAGGATGTGGAATTTTGGCTTCTCAATGTTAGCCATGTCTATATATCAAAAAGACCCATAAATTAGAGAGCGTTAGTTGTCAAGTAAATAACACGTGTTAAGTATATGTACATGTAATAAATCAAAATTGGACATTCACAAGTATATTTGACAACTTCTAGTGTCAAGGGTGATTCTTTTGAATTTTGAGACATTCTTTCAACTTTTCTAACAAATTGAAAACTCGTCCTAGTCTTGAAACCCTAAAGGTTTTATTACAAATATATCACTTCTAGTGGATTTCGAGGTCATTTGGGATTATGGTTGGGTTAAGCACCTCGCTACCACTTCAGGGGTAACCTTGTCCGACTATAGGATTGAGAATAATAGTTCAAATGTTTTAAGTTTTGGGGTTTCTATGACATGGCACTTTTTAGTTAAGATTAGTGGTGTGGAGATCAGATTCTTTAAGATTCAATGAAACCAACATTGAAGCTTTTCAACCTTTTTTGGCTGTTTCAAGTTCTAATGTTACCTTTTTCATTAAAATATATTTCTTTAAACTAGCTGCAGGCTAGAAATATACAATTATTTTGATGGCCTAATGCTTGCTGGCAGTTGGATAAACATCAAATTATCACTGTTTTTATTATTTTTCTTAAAGCAATATATGTTGTGCATCAAAGTAAATTGTTAGTATCTTCATGAAGATATAAGTCAATCGGATAAAAAAATAAAACACAATAGATTTACCAATTTCTTTACCTTTGGGGCAGTCATACTGGTAATGCATTGTGAAATTAGTTGAAGTTGGTGAGCCTAGTGGCTTGCAAGCACAACAATAATAATCACAGCTATAAAAAAGAGAGAGAAAGAGAGAGAGAGATAGAATAGCACTGTTATAGAGAAAATGGTACTTTTCTTATTCAATTCAGTGTATTTACAATGAGAATGCTATGGCCTTTATATAGGCATCAATCTAAGTCTGTATTAATTATACAAAATCAAATCACAAAAATTACAATATAGTAATCGTAATCATAATAAGATTTAGGAAATTGTTAGTTATAATGAGTTTAGTATTCTACATAATATTGTAAAGATTACGATCCTGTAATCATAATTAGAATATTTCATAACATACCCGATTATTTTATAATAAATCAATTTTTAAATTAATAATAATATTTTTTTATGATTAATTGTTATAAATGTAATAATGATAATGCTAAAAACTATTTAATTCATATTTAATATATTGCAGATAAATTTTATTTCATTGATTCACTATTATTCTTTTGATTGGTAGTATATTATTAAATATAATTTGTCTATATATTATTTTATACTTTTAACTCCTTATCGGATTAAATAGGATGAAAGAGATATTTTTCCTCCTTTCTATTTCTCTTTTTCCTTTCTTAATTATTTACTTAGCTATTCTTTCTATTTGTTTCCTTCGTCAGTTATTTACCATTAATTCTTGTTTATTTTAGGGTATTTAATTTTTATTTTTAAGTACTTCCTCCATTCTTTTTAACTATTTTTTTCCTTTCTCAAATATTTCTTCACTAATTCTCATTTATTTAAAGGGCACTTAAGTTTTATTTTGAAAGATTCGATTATCTTTTTTATTCCTTAATAAATATTATATTTATTAATCATTGCCATCTTAGCAATGATTCTTATCAAAATACTAATTTCACTCTTTTTACTCTCACCCAAACCCTTTCTACAGAGGCAGAATAAACTAAGTCTTTTTTTGGCCAAATATAGTTAGTACAAATACTTAATTATATTGGATATATAAATGTGTATAAACATTTATATAAAAGAGATTTGAAAATTTTTTGAAGACATAATGCGAGGATTAAGTTTATTTTATTTTATATATAAATACATATAAAATATATATATTAAAGGAATTTCAAAAATTTTAGAAGAATGATCCCCCAATCTATGCCTACCTTCAGCCCTGCCTTTCTTTATCTCACTTTTTTTTTGTTTCTGCCATTCGAAACCTCGAAACTTGATGAATTTACACATTACTCTTTTCTCTCTCTTTCGTTTACATCACCAAAACTTGAAAATCTCTTCAAAATTCTTCACTAATTAAAGGATTTTTCTTCAAGAGATCAATTAGGTTTGCTCAATTATAATGTCAAGAAAAAGCACAAGGCACTACCCAATATATACCCGTAAATACCTCTTTCAATTTTTTCTTTCTTTTTTTTTCAAAAAAAAAATCTAACTGATGGGACAAAATCGGACTTACCAAAACACACAAAAGCTTAATTGGTAGTCTTTTTGCTCCAACAAGCTCAAAAGTAATTGAAATAGCACAACAACACAATAATAATATTAGCAACACACAATTGGGCCCAAAACAAGCAAGAAACAATAATCACACGAGATACAATACTTTTACATGAAAAACCCCTTTAAAATAAAGGGTAAAAATCATGGGACACGGAGTCTACTAAAAAATCTTCACTAATACAAAAATTTCATATACAAGATCATAATATTTGGCTAGTACAATGAGTACATACTTTACTTCTAGCCATTTACAATTGATCATCAAAAACAAAGAGAAAAGTTGAGAAATATCACCAAAAATGGAGTATTGTTCATGCAGTAGATTAGAAAGCTACAGTGTTTCGATAAAAAATCTGACCATTCAAAGTGAAGATCTACAAGTCTCCTAGCTACTATCAAAATTTTAACTCGATCGGACCACAGATGAACCTTCGATTGAGACCTTGATGAAAACTGTTCAAGGATTTGAAAACAGCTCACTTTTTTCTCCTTCCTCTGTCCTTTTTTTTTTGCCCAACCCATTTTTGCTAAAAAAAAGTGAAATATGATGCTGATACTACTTGCTATTTTTTTCATTTAAATGAGACAACAAAATGGCCAAAAAATGGGCCTTAGGCGGGCTAAAGGAATGGTCCACATAAAAGGGACCAAAAAAAAAAGTCCAACAAATCTCCCCCTCCCGACTATGTGGAGGTGTTCACCATCTCGACAATGAAGCAACAAGTTTCAAACTTCTCTCTTAGTAAGGCTTTAGTCAACATATCAGCACCATTATCATCGGTATGAATTTTCTCTAGTTCTAACAACTTAGCATCTAGAACATCACGTATCCAATGATTCCTAGCATCGATATGTTTAGACATAGCATGAAAGGTTGAATTCTTACTAAGATGAACAGCACTTTGGCTATCATAAAACAAGACATACCTCTCTTGAGTCAAGCCAAGTTATTGCATCAATTTCTTCATCTAAAGAAACTCCTTGCACACTTCGGTAATTGCAATTGCAATGAACTCAGACTTAGTAGTAGACAATGCAACCTATTTTTGTAGTCTAGATTGCTAAGCCACAACTCCCCCTACAAAAGTGATCAAATAACATGAAGTAGACTTTCTGGAGTCAATATCTCCTGCCATATCAAAATCTTTACAACCAACTAGAATGGGTTTCTCATTGCCAAAACAAATTTTTAAGTTGGAGGTACCCCAAAGATATCTCATATCCACTTCACTGCATTTCAATGCTCGCGGCCTGGATTAGAAAGAAATCGACTGATTGTACCAATAGCATAAGCTAAATCAGGTCTTATGCATATCATTACATACATTAAACTACCCAGGCAGAAGCATAGGGAACCCTTTGCGTGTCTTCCCTCCATTTTTCTATTGAAAGACTCTGCTTGACACTCAATCTAAAGTGCGTAGCAAGAGGAGTGCTCACCACTTTAGCTTTGTCCATATTGAATCTTTAAAGTACTTTTTCAATGTACTTCTCCTGTGGTAACCAGAATTGAGTGGCCCTTCGATCATGTGTTAACTTTATGCCATTGCTGGCCCAAAATCCTTTGTTGCAAAGGACTCACTTAATTCTTGCTTCAATATGTTAATCTTAGAAGCATTACGACCAACAATAAGCATATCATCAACATAGAGTAATAGAATAATAAAATCAGCGCTAGAGAATTTTCAAATAAAGACACAATGATCTGAAGTAGTTTTCTTGTAGCCATGCTCCTCCATAACAGGCTCAAACTTCTTATACCATTATCTCGGAGCTTGCTTCAAACCATACAAACTCTTCTTCAATTTATATACATAGTCCTCTTTTCCGTATGCAAGAAACCTTCTAGTTGCTCCATGTAAAGTTTTTCCTCTAAATCACCATGAAGAAAAAAAGTTTTCATATCCATTTGTTCAACTTCTAAGTCATAACAGGTTGCTAAAATCAATATAGTTCTAACAGAGGACATTTTTACAATTGGAGAGAATATTTCCTCAAAATCAACCCCTTTTATTTTTACTGTAACCTTTTACGACTAATCTAGCTTTGTATCATAGAGATGAAGAATTTTCGTCTTGCTTCAAACTATAAACCCACTAATTTTTCAAAGCTCTTTTACCTTTAAGCAATTTCACTAACTTAAATATGTGGTTGTCATGCAGAAACTTAAGTTCATCTTTCATAGATTCAACCCACTGATCTTTACATTCACTCTTTATAACTTCTTTATAGCACTCTAGTTTTCCCCCATCAGTTAAAAGAACATACTGATCAGAAGGATACCTAGTTAAAGGCTGTCGATCTCTAATAGACCTCAAGAGTGGAATTGCTGGTAGAGTTATAAGTGCTTGGTGTTGATCGTTCACCATATCATCCATAGGAGCATTAAACTCACCTATACCTTGCTAGTCATCATCGGTATCTTGTATGCCATCCTCAACTGAATTTGGCAAAGAGGTTAGAGGAATTAGATCTTTCTCAATCAAGTTAAGACTATTATGTGGATCTATTTTCTCTACGTTATCAATATCATCAATGGTTTGATCCTTAATGAAAACAACATCTCTACTTCTTACAAGCTTCTTTTCAACTGGATCATGTAGCTTGTACCTAAATTCATCTTGCCCATAACTAAGAAAGATACATTGCTGAGTCTTGGCATCCAACTTTGACCTTTCATCTTTTGGAACATGAACGAATGCCTTGCAACCGAACACATAAAGGTGACTATAAGATACAACTTTGCCAAACCAAACTTTGTTTGGAACATCACTTTGCAAAGGAACATTAGGAGATAGATTAATCACATATGCCATTGTGTACAAAGCTTCAACTCAAAAGGATCTTGGCAAGTTTGCATCTAAAAGCGAACATCTAACTCTATAAATAAGTGTCCTATTTATTCTTTCGGCCAAACCATTCAACTGTGTTATCTTAGGAGGTGTTTTCTGATGTCTGATTCCTTGTTCTCGACAATATTCATCAAATGGTCCACAATATTCACCATCATTATCAATATGGAAGCACTTCAACTTCTTCCCTGTTTGCCTCTCAACTGAAGCTTTAAACTGTTTGAACATTTCAAGTACTTGGTTTTTTGTTTTCAAAGCATAGACCTAAAGTTTTCTTGAATGATTATCAATAAGGTCACGAAATAAAGTGGACCACCATTTAACCTTACCTTTAAAGGACCATAAACATTGAAATGAACCAACTCTAACAAGTCAGATTTTCTTAATAGAGGATAACTCTTGAATGAAACCCTCTTATGTTTTCCTGCTAAACAATGAGCACAATTCTTCATTGTAGCATTCTTCAAACCAAAAAGTTGATTCTTCTTGGCTGAACAATTAAGCCCCTTCTCGCTCATGTGACTGGGCTGTTTATGCCACAACTCAGTTGAGGTGTCATTCTCTATCACATTCACAATACCTTTGGAAGTCAAAGCCTACATCAAATACAAATTCGAGCACTTTTTTCCTCAAGCCACTATTAAGGAGCCTCTAATCAATTTCCATTGGCTTTCACTGAATGTATTATGAAATCCCTCTTCATTATGCTTTCCTGCTAAAATCAAATTTAAACAGATGTCTAGTGCATGTCTGACATTTTTAAGTGTTAAAGTTGTTCCTTTGTTAGTTTCCAAACAAACATCACCCATGCCAACAACTTGTACCAAGCCATCATTACCCATTTTCAATACCCTAAAGTCACCGAGAGTATACGACGTGAAAAGTTCCTTTCGAGATGTGACATAACCTAACTCGTCTTATCACATTCTCATCATAAGTAACTAGCAGATCATCAAAGGTAGTGGTAGCAACACGATTAGTATTGTCTTGATCTTTTTTCTTTTTTTAATAACCCCAACCCTTGTTCTTGCTCTTCCACTTGTAACAATATTTCTTGATATGGCCCGTCTTGCCATAATGATGACACTTAAGGTTCTTGTATCTTGATCTTGACTTGCTTTGACTTTTGTCTCTACCTTTTTTGCTTTTGTTTTTACTTCTCCCTCTATTTTCGATAAATAGAACCTTGGACTGTGATGAAGAACCTTGAGCCTTTCTTCTCACCTCTTCATTCAAAACACCATCCTTGGCAAGTTCCACAGTCATAACACCATTAGGAGTAGAATTAATAAGTGAAACTCGAAATGTTTCCCGAGAATTTGACAGAGTAGTAAGTAACCAAAGCCCTATAATCTCATCATCAAGTTTGACACCCACACCAAGCATTTAATTCACAATATTCTAAAACTCACTCAAGTGATCAGCCACAGATGTTCCCTTATTATACTTCAACTGCATCATTTTTTTAAGCAATAATAACTTGTTATTGCCCAACTTTGAAGCATACAAATTCTCAAGTTTGTTCCGAAAAGTGAGTGCACATGTCTCTTGATCAATGTGATTGTAAACATTCTCCTCGACAAATTGCCGAATAAAACTGCACACCTGTTGATGCTCAAATGCCCATTCCTCATCACTCTAAGACTCGGGTTTTTTAGTAGCAAAAATAGGAAGGTGTAGAGCCTTAACAAACAACAAGTCTTTTATTTTATTCTACCGTAATTGATAATTTGGGCCATTCAACATAACCATTTTATTAATGTTAATCTACACAACTACTCAACAAGATATTCCAACTCTGATACCAGTGTGATGGGACAAAATCGGACTTACCAAAATACACAAAAGCTTAATTGGTAGTCTTTTCGCTCCCAACAAGCTCAAAAGTAATTAAAATAGCACAATAGCATAATAATAATAGCAACAACACATAATCAAGCCCAAAACAAGCAAGAAACAATTATCACACGAGACACAATATTTTTACGTGGAAAATCCTTTTAAAATACATGGTAAAAACCACGAGACACGGAGTTCACTCAAAAATCTTCAATAATACAAAAATATCAGGTACAAGATCATAATATTTAGCTAGTAGAATGAGTACATAACTCTACTTCTAGCCATTCACAAGTGATCTTAAAAAACAAAGAGAAAAGTTGAGAAATATCACCAAAAATGGAGTATTGTTCATGCAGTAGATTCGGAAGTTTAGTCCTTTGATGAAAAATCCAACCGTTCAAAATTAAGATCTATAAGTCTCCTAGATGTTGCCAAAATTTTAACCCGATCGGACCAAAAATGAACCTGCAATTGAGACCTTGATGAAAACTATTCAAGGTTTGAAAATAGTTGACTCTTTTCTCCCTCCTTTTTTTTTTGCCTGACCTTTTTACCTGCTGTTTTTCTTTCATTTAAATGAGACAACAAAATAGCTAAAAAATGGGCCTTAGGTGGGCTAAAAGAATGATCCACATAGGAAGGGCCGGAAAAAAGCCCAACACTAACTTCATTAAAGGGTATAACTTGATTATATTTATTACGAAAATCTACTTTCTTTTGTGCTTCTGTGTTTTCGTATCTCTGCAGAAATTTCACTCTCTTTTGCTTCGCATTGTTGTAGTCGTACTTCTTTGATATTCTTTTCTTTTCTTTGCTTTGAATTTCGAAAATTAAATTCCTTTTGGAATTCTCATTCTTTTTCTTTTCACTTTCCTTTTATTCTTTTAATTTTAAAGGAACGAAAAAAAAAAGAGTACAATTAAAAGAGTACAATGAATTCACAGATTTCACATTGATGGCTGCTTAAGTTATATTTTTTCAACCATAAGCATTTGGATTTCAAAGCTTTGCAATCATTTTTTATTGATCAGTTTCAATGTAATTTCTTTGTTCAGCAAAAATTTCAGGTGTGCATTGCTGCTGCCAATCATTGCTTGCTTCAATTTCATGTTAGATCAGCATCTTTGATAGATCCATTTTTCTTTTGAAAGTTGAAACAGTGAAGAAAAATAAATAATCTAACTTACTATACTTAAAGAAAGATTTCTTTTCTTTTCCATTTTTTTTTAATGTGCATGTAAATCTTGATATTAGAAGACTTTAAATTTCTTTTATGTTTGTATCTTATTTTAGGAACTGATTCTGAGAATTTGTTATTATTGATAACTGGAACAAATATTTGATAAAAGGCTCTAACTCCAAATTTAACGAAAGTTCTTGTAAGTTGTATTCTAACACCCTTAATACCTATCTAATGAGCCCTATCTTTGTTCATAAATATGGAAAATCATAGCTCTTTATTAATATTACTAAGATTAATTCTTTGAAACCACGTGATTTTGGGATGGCTTAACGGACCAATTCCATGCAGCATTACATTATAAAACCTTAAAAGTTGAATTTAATTAATATATTATAAGAGTTATTAAAACTATAATTTTTTCATAATTCTATTATTACACGTTTAGTTAATTACATTTAATGTTATTTTTTCTAACACTAGCTTCCATTTCATATTTTGGTTCAAAATTTTAAGGGGTAAATATTAATTCATTATTGTATTCGAATCCTTGCGCTGCTTCAGCTTTATTATCTACTTAAAAATAATTTTTAAAATCAAATATAGATATAAAGGAATATAAATATATGAATTTGATTTATTATATGTAAAAAAAATTAAGATGATATCAAATTTTAATTTAAACACAAATATATGAATTATTAACATCTCAAGAATATGAATAGTTATAATTAGACAACATGATTATGCAACATAGCAACAATATGAAAAATAATTAAAAATAATACAATAAAAAAGCACTATCTAAATATATAAAAATATCAAAATTTATATAAAATAAATTATTAATGTTTAAAAATTTATATAAATATATAGTAGAAAAACACAAATACGACCTTAATACACTAAGTAAAAACAGAAAATCAAAAGCAATTAAAAAAAATTGAAATGACGGCTGAAACCTAACCAACCGAAAATTTCGTATTAATCACAAAATTACCCCAATTGGAAATCTAATTGGGGATTACTTTAAATATATTAGGATTATATATTTAAATTTAAAATTAAATATATATGACCATTATCTATGTTTGTACTTATGTGAATAAATATTTTATTAAATAAAAAATCAATCTCGCATAGCAGGTTGTATTTCTAATTTTATAATAATTATAAATACCTTTTTCATAAATTAAATAAA
>JBBYHO010154906.1:0-39059 GCA_038382025.1 Adansonia gregorii | reverse complement strand
GTGGGGGCGAATAAAACCTTAAAGAAAGTGGCATTGTTACACACCTTGAAGCCTTCATCAATTTCTCGTATTTTTCGATTCCCCACGTACTAACAGTTTGTTCATTAGCTTTGACCCTAAACTTCAATTCATCCTTTATTCCACTCACAAAACTAGAAACAAAGTAAATTTCTGAAAAATAGGAACTATATTGCAGCATATATAGTCTAAGCTCTTCAAACCTTTTTTGCCATTAATCAACAGTGATTTCTGAGCCAATTTGTTAAATTCTTCAATTACATCAGCATATGTTTTATCACAAAACCTCTGAAACACATGACATTGCCACACCATTTAACATGTCAAATGGTATTGTTTGAATGACATTATGAATTTTTAAGATCTTTTTTAAATAAAAAAATTAATTATACTTTTGATTGTTTATCTTTTTAAGAATTCCCATTTTAGTCACCTAACTTTGAAATTTTCACAATTTGGTCATTCATGATAAATTTACTTTACTTTTGATCACTTATGTTAAATAAATTTATTTTTTTATTTTAAATTAAAAGAGTTAAAACCCATATTAATTTTTTTTATTTTTCATACTTGTACTTTTACCTTAAATAATATTTAAAAAATAAATTTTATTTAATTTGATATAATTTCAAACATGGAAACTTTACATGTTAATAAAAATTTTGTTAATGAACATTTTATTAGTTATATTTATTTGTAAAATATACAATCATAAATTCAAAACTAATAAAATAATGAGAATTCACCTTTGATACATAATAACAAATACTACTTGTTACAAAAAGAGACCTAATTTTACTGAGAACTCTAAAATTTTAAAGTTAGCACAATATCTAATATTTATAAAAATATAATTTATATTTCAT
This sequence comes from Adansonia gregorii, assembly GCA_038382025.1. Lineage (NCBI taxonomy): Eukaryota > Viridiplantae > Streptophyta > Magnoliopsida > Malvales > Malvaceae > Adansonia > Adansonia gregorii. The sequence goes on along the minus strand of JBBYHO010154906.1, from coordinate 38,175 downwards.
AGTTTTGTAAACCTGTTACCTTCCTATAAGTTTAGGAAGTAAAAAATCCTATAATTTTATCATTTTTGTTAAATCTTTATTTTTTTTATTAGTAACAAATAAGTCCATAATTTTTAATTTGTACTTAAATAAACTATTAACCTGAGACTTATATCCAAATGAGCTCTTAAATTTTAATTTCTATCTAAATTAATTTTTTTTCAAAAATGATTTTTTTGTTCGAAATAAATGCTTATTTTTCTAGAAATTGAATATTAAGAACTTTTAGTTGAAATAATAAAAGTATTAGGATTTAAAAAGTGAAAACATTTAGAGGCTTATTTAATATTTTAATCATCATTCATAATCAAATTAAGGGAGTTTGTTATTAAATTTAAATTTTGATCTCCATTGTCAATGGTTCATTGTTGATATAGCTTTTATAACATTTTGATCACATAAAACTTTGAAATTCATTTTAGTAATTGTTTTATTATTTTTGTTAAATGTTATCATGATATAATATTCAAATAAGCACGTAAAATTTATAAAAAAAATAAAAAATAAGAATTATTATTTTATAAAATTGAAAGTGTCTTTTAACACGTATGTTATTGTACTTATATTATTTCAGTTCTTGCTAAGTCATATAGATGATCAAATATTATCAACGGAAAAAAAAATTCACTAATGTAAGTGATCAAATTATAAAATTTTCAAAGTTAAATGACAAAAATAAAAATTTTAAAAAAATAAATAATTAAAAATTTAATTTAATTTTTAAATTTTAAAATATTTATTTTTTAAATGACATGTTAAATGATGTCACGATACTACTATCATTTGATAATGATATGACATTGTCAGGTCACCTAGACGTTACTTTTTAATTGTTGGATTGGAAACGCTAACAATTGGGTTTTACTTTTTTAATCTTTTATAATATAGAAGATTGGAAATGCTACCAGAAATGGCACGTACAACCGCACTTCAACACTCGTCATTTAAATTAAGGACCACATCACCCACTAAAACTAGTTACCTGGTTGAGTAATCAAGTCACAACTTCTAATTAATCAAGAATTCTTTCAACCTTGCTGTATTAACACTGATTTTAATGCAGTCGACCTTAAATATTTTATGAAACCTAAAATGCCTTTCTCAATTTATTTACATGTGATTAGAAGCAACTTGTACAGTAGCAGGTAATCGGTTTTGGGATTAAAAATTGTGGTGATGTGGCCTTCTAAGATTATGAGTGATGAAATGCAGTAGTACATGTGAACGCTCCTACCATTTCCCATAAAAGATTAATTAATTTATTAATTAATTAATACATACAAATATTAAGTATAAATTATACTTGAGATTTGATGGCACTAATTACAATTTTAAATGATATTTATACAAATATTTCACAAAATTTAGAGAAATTGATGAAAATTAACAATCATCTTCAAAAGATGACAAATCATCACTAACAAGTATTTTTTAAAATTATATTTTTAAAAAGTTTGTGAGATAATATTTATCCTCAGTATCATTAAATTATAGACAACATTTGAGTCAAGATAGAGTAAACTTTTTTAGTCATCTCTTATTTTATTTTTAGAAATCTCCCATTATGTAATGATATATATAATTGATGTTTTATTTGTTGTTGAATTTGTTAAGAATAATGCATTAAATAAAAACATATAGCTTTCGTTTTGATTAGTGCTTATTATAAGCACAATCCATAAATAAATAAGAACAAAAAAATAAAAAGACTTAGTTAACTTTTCTTTTCTTTTTTCTTTCTATTTGATATTATTAGTGATTAAACCTTGTCTCTGAAATTAGAATTCAACACCTTACCCGTATTTCATTTCATTATTGGGTTCATTAACAACTTCAATGTAAATCTATTTGTAATAATTAAAAGATGACTATAGAGTAATTCATTTACAATCAATTTATGATCGTCTTTAATTAGAACACATGAAGATCAAATTTGTCGCAACAAACAAGATATTAGGGAGTGTATCCTACTAAAAAGACTAGATTATGGTTTCATTGGTTTAGGTATTAGACATAAAATTAAATTGGAGCTTTAACTAAGTTTCATCTTATTTACTATATTGTTCTATTTTATTATTATTACTTATGAATAATGATGCATGATAAGACATAACATACTACTATAAGTATAAAAATCATTTATTTCGTTTATTTTAGAATTGGTTTGTAAGCAAAGTAATTAATTTAACATTAATTGGATTTTGGTTTGTATTAAGTAATTTATTGTAGAGCCGAGGCCAAGCCAAGTCCAAAGCTGATGACATGATGTTTAGTTTCACATCCGGACAAGCTAGTTTTTCACGTGCGAGTGAATATCCCGATGTGATCGTCCCGAAGTCCCATGGCTGATGGCCCCCAAGAATTAAAATAATTAGTAATTAATTTCCTCATTCCAATATTCTTTCTCTATCAATTATCGCTACACCATACACAAACAGTCTCATAAACCTCGAACAAAAACTGGTTTTTGCCTCCATGGATTGAAAATGAATCCCAACCGTGCGATCATATCATATCGAGCGGTCGATAGCAGAAGTGGGCTGGCAAAAGGTTGTCGTGGTGAGACTGACACGTAGACAATCAGTTTCCATGTCATAAAAAATTAAAAAACGATAAAAAAAAAGATATAGTAATAATAATAAAGAAAAGGACGCCAATAATTATTGTAGTGATTGGGATGTCGCGCTGGCTGGTTTTTTCCAAGAATGTGACAGATAAAGTTTGCATTTATTTATATCGTCTCACTCTTACGTCAGCATTGGTCGGTCTTGGGCTTCCAACCCGTAAGCGATTAACTCACTAAATATTATTTGTTGAATTAAAAAATTAAATATTAAATTTGTATTATAAAAAATATTTGATATATTATTGAAAATTAAATATTAAATTTATAATTATATTATTTGATAATTTTTTAATTTTAAAAACTATTTATTTTATTATTTTATTATTATAAAAGCATTTCGTATTACTTTAAATATTTTTTAAGTAAAACTTAAAATCAGCAGTATAGATATCTTATTGTTTTACCCAAAAAAAAAATAATTCAGATATAATTTTTTTTAAACAAGATTCATTAAACGTGGCCTGTATCAATGTATTTGTTTCATTCAACAATATATTTAAAATTATTCTCCAGCCCAAATCAATTTAAAAAAATCTTTCTTCTCAAACCTTTCGAAATATGATGAAATTAAAAACCAAAGTACCCGCATATACCGTAGTATTGAGAATTTGAGATTCAGTTACACATGAACTCTAGCTCTCCATTTTCCTATGAAATCTAGGAGATATAAGCGGTTAAGAGTTATTCAAAAAAATAATTTAAAAATCTAATCTAATGACATCTATTTAACATAATTAAGAACTCGTTTCATTATAATAAAATAAATTTTAAAATTAAATTATAAATAATAGTACGAAAAGAAATTTGTAATTTAATTATGTATATATTAGCTATTTGCATAATCCTATTTTTATCAATTAATATAGAACTTAAAGTCAAGCCATAAATAGCTTTCTTTTTCACTAAACAATCTTCAATTCATTATTTATCATCGTTTTACTTGTGCCCATATATGTAAATTTGAGTAACACTATTTTTTTCCATTACTATAGAACTTATAGTCAAGCCATATATGTAAATTTGAATAAAAATTTATCTTTGATGATTTAACAAAATTCTTGTCTAATACCATATCACTTGCAAATTACAATTATATTTATTATTTAAATAGTGATAAAAATTATTTGAAATGACAAATGCAATAAAAATAATAAGTTAAAATGTCCAATTCAATTAAATAACTAAGCATTACTTTGTTTTTATCTATATATTTAAATTAAAATTTATTTTTTAAAATTTGAGACAATTCTTGTCTAATACTGCTATGTGCAAAATACATTCGTAAATGTTTAAATAATAAAAATGAAAAATTATTTTAAATAGAAATGATTAGTATTTGTTGTCATTGTCACACATAAAATCTATTTATTTATAAAAAAATTGAACATAAATTTTTTTAAAGTGCATATTAGTCTAAATTTTTATTAACATGTAAATTTGTTCCATATAAAAAGTATCAGATTAATAAAATTCTTTTTATATTTAAGGTTAATAAAAAATTAGAACTTTGTTCATTAATCATGTGGTTTCACTATACAAAATATATCCAAGCAGAATTATTTTCTACATTTTAAGGCTAATAAAAAAGTAAGAATTCAGATCAATAATTATATGATTTATTCCTAGAATGTTAGACTTTTAGTTTAGCGACCAGGATTCAATCTCAAACTAGAACTTCGAAACTAAAAAAAAAATTCAAGGTAGAATTTAACTTTTTTTTATTTAATATCAAATACATTTATTCACTTTTTAAAATTAATTAAAAATTAGAACTCCAAAAATCAAATAGTTCAATATAAGCATACAACTTTTTGGCCTAACAACAACAAAAATATTTGTGAGTCACGTAAATTTGAGTTTAATTTTAATCATCCTCTCTCCATCCCCAATTTCAATAAGGTTCAAAAAAATTCAATATAAATTTTAATTTTTTATTTATTATCAAATTATAAATATATATGTATAAAATTTGCCAAGGTTTAACATAAAAGAAGGTAGCATATATTTTATTTTATATAACCTTGTTGAATATAAAAGTAAAGATTAATGCTACGTTTGGTTGACACTTGATCATATTTATTGCCCTTTAATAGGACGCTTGAATGTCTAGGAATAGTTATTGAGCAGTATCCCTGGGTATACCGAAATCCCAAGTAATAGAAAAATGGTTTCTCAAAAATGCCCTTCAACAAAAAATTCATTCCACGACAAAAATCGATAAGATTTTTAACAAAAACAATAGCACAACATCAACAAATCAACTCTGATTAATAAAAAAAGGGAAGTAGGAGAGTGAAATGCAGTGTGGTTTCTGGTTTAGGATGTTGTAGGAGGAATTAGGGGTTGAAATTTGGTGGAGAGGAAGAGCAAGCGAGGGAAAGAAACATATATAAAACCTAGGCGGTTAGAATTGAAAGGAAAACCTTTTTTTTTTTTTTGTGGTTTTCTCTTCAATTTTGATTTTTATATCTATGCTATTTTGAGAGTTTTTAAGCAAAACTATGAGGAAAAATGGAAAGAGCGGCTTCAGATGAAACATTCTATGAAATTTGGATAACTTTTAGATTAGTGGCCTATGACCACCGCGGCAATGGCCGGAATGTAGATTGTTTGTGGAGGTTTTTGGGTTCTTTCCTTTCTAGGTTTTCTATTTCAATTAGACGAAAGAAAGAAAAGGAGTTAGAGGGAGAAGGATAAGGATAAGGTTAGAGGGAGAAGAAAAGCGAAAAGGAGAGAGAAATAGGTATTTATATATAGTCCAAAAAGAGATAAAAGTTTTATATAAACTATTTTTATATTAAATATTTTATATTTAAAATATCTTTATATGTATATTATTTTTTAAATTATATTTTTAAATACACACTTTTAATATTTTTAATATATTTATAAATATTAATTTTTATATTTTAAAAATAATTTTTATTATATTTAATATTAATATAAATACAACACTATGTATTTAATTAAAGGATAAAAATTTCATTTTATAGTCATTCTTTACATATTTCTTAACACCATTTTAACTAACTAAACAATGTAATATTATTCTTTTTTTTATTCAATTAACTAGACTATAAAATACTTCTCTTCTATTTTATTTTTATCAAATAGTTATTTCATTTATATGTTATTTCATTCAACGAATGAAACCCTAAGATTGTGAAGATCGGCCTAATTTACATAGTTTATTTTGCAATATTTAGTTTGTAACAAACGTAAAATGTGTCTTATAACTCCTGTTTCTAAGTTAGGCATTAAATGGATAATGTGATCATATGGCTTAATCAATATATATCCCTAGAGTAGAGGTGGTAATTGGATGAATTCAATTATATCATGTTTGAATTTTTTGAGTTCAGGTCTTTTTGAATTTACATTTTTTTGGTTTGAATCTTTCCGGATTTAAACTTTATTTTTTATTTTTCTATCGGATGTAATTATTTAAATGTTTAAAACCAAAAATAAATTATTATTATTATTATTATTATTATTATTATTAGGTAAGGTTTGGTATAATATGATTTTTTTTTAATTATGCTTGTATATTAATATCGATCGTTATTAACACTAAAATATATAAAATTAATTTGTTATGTAAAATCAATTTATTCTATAATTGATTATAGAAAATATAATAATATCTTATTAATATTTTAAACAATCGATTCAATAAACTCAAATATTCAACATATATTATGATTTATATTATGCACATATATAAATATAATTGTAAACACTATAATTAATTTGAAATTGGCAAATGACTGTATTCCAAGAAGAAATAAGAGTAAAGTTTTAGAACTTTACAATGCAAAAAAGTACTACTAAGTGTTATTACTCAATTATTTGTCTTAATGATTTAATCTTAACTTTAAACTAAATTTTTTATAAAATAATGATTGAAAATTATTTGGTATATACGATAATAATTTAATAATTTATCGTTTGAATGGCAAATATTAAATAGTAATGGCAATTGAATATGAGATCATATAAAATTTTTAGATATGATAATATTACATGACAAATATATAAGATAATATTATGACCTTGTTAATTAATTAGATTGTGATTAAATAAAAATTAATTATTAAAAAAATTATGAATTCTAAAAGAATATGAAGTATGTATAAACTATAAAGTAATTAAGTCTAGGCATAAAAGAAAAGCAAACAATTAGCAATAACACTATATAAGTATTATGTTTCGGATTTCATACTAATTAAATTTTTTTATTTCTTAAACAGTTTTAGTTATTTCATTATCTTACATAAAATAAAAACTATATATGATTGTTTTTAAGTTTTTGATTTCTTAACCTTTCTAATTATTTCATCATCTTATATAAAATCAATAATATATGATTGTTTGTAGATTTGCAACTTATTAGTTAATAGTATGATTTTGAATTTTTTAAACGACTTTTAAACATATCAATAATGCAAATGATAGAAAACAAATAAATAAATAAAAGACAATGTTATAGTAAAATTTAAGAACAGTGAGATATATAAAAAAATAATTGTCATTTTAGAGACTTTAAATTTTGCCCTAAAAATTTTTTACAAAATTTTTTGAAAAAAAATATCATTTTAATTTTTATAATTCTAAAAAAAAAACCCTTTTTTTATTCACAACTTTCTAATATTATTTTCTTTGCACTAAGGCAAATTGAGAAATTAAGTCGATTATACATATATATATATATATTCAAGATAAAAGCAGCTAGCTATTTAATTAATTCATCTAATTCTAAAGTAGTTGCAACCTTAACGGGACGCAATTAATGGTGCAACCCTTCGACCAAAGCCGTCATTTAAGCCTCTTTAATTTCTACGATCGATGAAGATGATACTGTTGGAATATTTTTAAAATAATGAATGATTATATCTTCAATAATTATAAAGTTATATTTTTTAATTATGTAATTAAGAGTGATGTCTCTTGATTATTGATCAAGTGATGTAACTATACAAATGGAAATGTATTTGGAAAAGTTATGTCTACATGAAGAGACATTTCTTTACCGATGAGTAGAATCCCTCTTATTTGGAAGATGTAGATAAAAAATTATATAGAAAATTACAAATAAAATTTGGATAGTTTTGCTATAAACGACTTAGTGTATAGTAGATTGATATCGTTAATGTAAAACGTCATCGATCATAGAGCTTCATTGTATCCTCGAGGTTTATACGCCGATAATCTTTTTGCATACCTAATTAATGGTGGGGCGAATAAAACCTTAAAGAAAGTGGCATCGTTATACACCTTGAAGCTTTTGTCAATTTTTTGTATTTTCAGTTCCTAACGTACTAACAATTTTAAGGTTTTATTTATGTAATTTTATAAAAAATTTAATTAAAGGCGAAGGCATAAAATGAGGATATAATGAAAGGTGTAAGATCCAATACTTAATTAACCATTGTCTGACATGAGCATGTTAAGATATAAATGTTTAAGGTGATATGGCAAGAGTAAAGAAATGGGCATGGCCAGGGTCATACTTTAAAGCCAAAAAGCATCCCCCACCATCGTACCCACGTGACCACATTTTCATATTTTGACTATGACCCAACGAAATTGCTTTAACAATCTTGTGTTAGGCCTGAGCTTTGGATTTCCTATTAGAATAAAACGCTGCCCACCTAATGAATTTGAGGGAATTCGGCCTGGATGTGTTAGTGCAAACAATACGTGTAAAAGGCATGGTAAGATAAAAAAAATTAAATTGATTTAGATTGCTATTGGCTGCAATTCTCTTAGATTTATGAACTAGATTTATTTGTCATTCATTTGAAAAGTTATGAAGCGTCAGTTATGTATTTTTCTTTTTATATTTTAATTAAATTTGTAATTCAAATAAATTGAAATGATAAAGAGGCAATTAAGATGGCTCAAATTTTTCATAATGCTCAATGTCCAGGTATGTTTTGTGAACTTTTATTTAAATTAATTATTCATATGTAAAATGCTTGATTTTGGTATATTTATTAAGTTATATTAACGTCTTAATAACCTATAATGAGACATCTGCAAAGGTGTTTGAAAATGTTACTATAAACTTTACTTATAAATTATCATATTGATCTTATGATTCATGTTAGCTATATATTGTTGGTGGCTTATGATATGGGTCTTTCATGAATAACTGTGACTATGCAAAATTTATATTTATTGGTAATTATATCTATATAGATATGGATATAATAAACTAAATGAAAGTTTATTGTATAGATGAATATATAAGGTGGATCATTTTGATTGGCTTAAAACAACCATAAACCTAAATAAGTTCATATTTGGTTACACATTTTGGTAGTCGACATTAAAAAAGTTAAATAAAATTATGATTATTTAACCTCTTTTATTATTTGTCGTGTGAATTTATTTGGTTTTATGAAATCAAAGCTTGGACTATTTTACAAAATTTATTATCAATATAAAAGTGGTTTTGACCATAATGATATAAATCATATATTATTTGCATGATCAATTTTTCTAGTCAAACTAGAATAGTGGAAAAGTAAAAGCTTTTATAATATAGTCACTATTCTAATATGAAAATAAAATCTTCTATTGAGAATGTGTAATATAGTAGTCATTAATGTGCCCAAAAAGATTTGGAGATTCGAATATGACTATATAGTTTTATTTGATCTTATTTGATATTTAGTGTATGCTATAGTACATATGAATATAATTGAAATGGATATAGTTTGAACAAAGCTATAGATCTATAGTCAGTTTATGAGTATGATAAAATACATTTATATCCACCATATATAATATCAGTAAGTGATCTCCAAAAGAGTTATTATGAAATCATGATATAAGATTTGCAAAGAAAATTAGAGAAGCATAGTGTGTGTGTGTGTGTGTGTGTGTGTATATATGAAACTAATGAAAAAATGACCTTTGTCGACCCTTAGGTGATGCTTTCCATATTGATAATTATCCTAAATGGTCATGCTTAAGGGATATATGAAAATATTCATTAAAAATCAAGATATTTGAAAAATCATAACTCAAAGATAAAAATATTAAAATAGCAAGAAGAAAGCTATTATTCCATTTGGGTGGAGGACAAAGCATTGGTCATTAGTAATAAAATGACAAATAATATCCTTAATGAAGGGTGTATTTATGTAATAGTCACTTAATAAGTCTAGTAATGATTTGGTAATATTGACTATTGTTCTAAAACAAGATATGAAACACTTGTATATATATGGTATATACACCATAAGATTAGAGTTATATGTTGACTATGATAAGAAGCCGTAGGAAAATAGCAACAATGTTGTCTTATTTCATCAAGAGATTTGAGGCCTCATTCTAAAAAATTACTCAATTGAAAAGAACAATGTGATGTATAGTTTACACGTGTGGTGATAATGAAATTAAGAAAAAAATAAAATGAACAAATGTGTAACCATGATAAGAAATAGATAAGTGATCACTATGAATAAGATAAAAAATTGGTATTTGTATAAAGGATATCCTTGATAGGTGAAATATTATTAAAGAGCATTCTTTAGTAAAAGAATGAATATTTGTATATGGTGGGGGTGTTGGTTTTATAAACCTTTTTAGATACAAAAATGTATAAAAGTTCCACCATGTTTTATGAAAATTAACATAGCTATGTTGGTAATTTGGGGATGAGGTTCAAGCCCATAATATTAAGTCACCCATGATGAAAACTCGACTCAACGTTTGGTATAATATCAAGTCTTGAGTTTAATGAGACAAAGTAGATCATCTATATGTGGCTACTAGCACTATAATATTATACAATATATCATCCCAGGTAAAGTACTAGGTACCTGTAATGATAAGAGAATGATGAGTATTATACTAATAGACCCACAAATAAATATATTAGAGTGTTATAGTTACGGGAATACTCTCAATGGGATCTACCCATGTGAGTGTGAAGTGTGGCAACTTTTAAGAGCTTAAGGGCGTGGTTCTAACATCACTCCTGAAAAGAGGCCACAAACACATGGCCATAATAGTGTGCCTGGATACTATGCATTAATTAGTTTTGAAATCTTTGTGTGAGATGTGTTCAGTTAACCAAATGTAATAGCTAGTTCAAAGCATAATTTACCATGCAATTTTGGTTAACTTTAACATTTTTCACTAAGTAAAGGTTTAATCATAAGACATCTTTATGCAATAGATTTCCCAAATTATCAAAAACTGGTTTATTTTAACAATGGCCGAGGATTCTTGGAATATTTTTAAAATAATGAAAGGTCATGTCTTCAATAATCATAAAGTTATGTCTCTTAATTATTTAGTTAATAGTAATGTCTCTTGGTTATTTACCAAATGGTGTGACTATCCAAATGGACATATATATGGAAAAGTTATGTTTACATGAAGATACATTTCTTTGCCTGTGAATAGAACCCCTTTCATTTGAAAGACGTAGATAGAAAATTATATAAAAAATTACAAATAAAATTTTGATAGTTTTGCTATGCACTGCTTAGTGCATAGTAGATTAATGTCATCAATGCAAAACGTCATCGATTATAGGGCTTCATTGTATCATCAAAGTTTATACGTCGATAACCCTTTTACATACTTAATGAATGGTGAGAGCGAATAAAACCTTAAAGAAAATAGTATTGCCATACACTTTAAAGTTTTTGTCAATTTTTCATTTTTTTCAATTCCCAACGTACTAACAGATACAAAGAGCAGCAGCAAATAGGAAGTAAGCATCCTTTCCAAATTCCAATTATATATAATCAGTATCTGGGAGCTAGACTTAGCCAGCTTTAATTAATTGGAGGAGTTTAATTTAACACCTTTTTTCTCGTTTCAGCTTCAACTTGAGTAGTTCCACAATCATATATAAAATATATGATATCAATTTAATTTTCTTTTGCATACTTAATCCTTCTTTTCCCAAGTTGTTAATTTATCAATATGCACATGCTTGCTAGCTAACTGTGGCCTGAAACACTGAAAATGTACTCGCTAAGCCGCCTAGCCTAACCTAGCCTATGACTATAATTTACGTTTTTCCTCCTTTAAATGGAATATTTGTCAAATAGTAACTACCGGCATTTGTGAAGATCGGAACTGATTTATAACTACTGACTATAAAGTAGAAACAAATGAATTTGCGCAGATACATATACATATATAGCAACAATTACAATGGTATTGTTTATTGGCAAAAAATAAAAAATTACACTGGTATTATCCTAGAATATTTGTTAAGTTTTGGATTATTATATTTGTGATTATAATTTAAAGTTAGATTTCTCTTCATTTACTGTCAGTTAATTTTAAATCGCATGTTTAACAACAGACAAAGTTTACTTACAGAAGCATGAACAGTCACAGACATAGATGCCATGTATATGTACAAAAGGAGTAGTTGTTGAATAAGAAGATGAAGATAGACAAAAGCTCAATTAATGCTTGTCTTTGGAGTCTTTCTCGTTGAGGAATGTGGATCCTATGCCTTGCCTCTAAACACATAATTAGCCTACAAAAATAAAGTTTAGGGATAAAGTGGGATCACATAACAGTGGCAATTAATTTATTCCAGAATCATATGTTACCCAATTTCTCTAACTCAAAATAATAAATTATCTTTTGAAGACTACATGCCAATGGTACCAATTGGCTGATAAAAAAAAAATTAAACGGAAGCAGCATTTCCTTTCAGCACACGTGAGTCTTGAGAAATTAATCGAACTTTTAACTGTTAAACAGATCACTTCTTTAATTTTAAACATCTTTAGTCAATTGTTAGCCGAAAGCCTTTCATCTGTATGCTTATCAAATATGGGCAGTCCAAGAAGGTAAAAACAAATAAAATATTGCTTTTAATTTTATATGTACATATGTAATAAAAGTACATATGTTTTTATTTTTAGAGGTAATTTCCTTTTAATAATCTTAAGGTACCCCTTATCTTCACGGTCCATTTTTATATATTTGTATGGACCCAGGGTTCTCGATGCATTGGTCATTGGTGTCGGCTGACTTTTAAAAAAAAAAAAATTCCCAATATTTATTGGAAAATCTAGATAGTATAATAGTTGACATGATCCCAGATGCAATGCACTGGCTGTGATAGGGTACAGTAACTAGCTAGCAAGGCAAAACAACTCACTGTTTTATAGAAACATTTTCAAAGGTACTAGGGCAGACAACTTATACGATAATAAACAAAAAATGATAGTAATTTGCTCTAACTAATTAAGTATACATTTATATATATTTTTTCATAAGTGGTTTTCCTTTTCAAAGGAAATTGTAACCCGATGTAAGACAAAATTTGCTTTAATTATAAAAGCATGGTTATTAATTAATACTACATATTTTCATTTAACCATTTCCTTTTATTTATTTTCTGTTCTTTAACTTCATTTACAAAATATATGTACATAGCCTATTCAATGAAGTATTAAAAGTAGCTAGATATATATAAGTAACACTATGACATCATTATTTCTAACCAATAGAAAATATAATGTTTCATATAGACGATAAATAAGACAATTAAACGCACTGTGGGCTACTATGGTTGGTATATACAATATATATATATATTTCCTTAGTTTTTTTTTTTAAGTTAAATATCCTTAGCTTAATTAAAGAGGACTAAATTCTGTGTCACATATGTTCAAGAAAAACATTTCCCAAACTAGAAGTTAAAAAAACCAAATAGATTAGTTGTTTCAATTTTAATTAATTTGACTTTTAAACAAATTAATTAATGGTAGATGAACAATGACGTGTTAAATGTATTTAATTTGGTTAATTTAGACATAAAACATAAATTGCTAATTAGGGTGAGAACGAGATGCTGGTAATTATATATATAATGGAACATGAGAACATTTAAGTAACTCTATCATAGAGTTGTTCTCATTTAATTCAGCTTATATAGGAGTATGCATGTTTTTTTTTTTTTACAACAAAAAATACATGTAGATTTCTTAAAAACCAATCCAGGTCCAATGCAAAAGCAGTACCAGATTTGCGTAAAACCCACTTGATTGCTTCACCTCCCTCAAGCATTCTTTCTTTCTTTCTTTCTCCATAACTTGAATTCTAAGTATATTATTTAGTCCTCATTCCTTTAAATGATAAAAAATTATTCTTGATTTTTTCCAATCACATAGTTAATTACATGGGGAATTGAAGACATATTAAACCCACCTCATCTCTCTCTGCCGCTAGAGGAGCTAGCGGCTTACTTCAACATTTTTCCTGTGGGTTAACATTGTTGTGCGTGCTCTCAGTTCCGCTGTGTGTTTGTCTGAAATGGGACGCCATTCTTGTTGTCTCGAGCAAAAGTTAAGGAAAGGTTTATGGTCTCCTGAAGAAGATGAGAAACTTTTTAATTACATAACAAGATTTGGGGTTGGTTGCTGGAGTTCAGTGCCTAAACTCGCTGGTACATTTTAATATTGCTTCGTTATCACTTGCACATTTTACATCTGTAATTAATTCACTTGTTAAGTAATTTTTCAATATTCCACGGCATTTGAAAAAAGAATATATATATATATATGTATATATATCAGGGTTTTTGGTTTTTGTTATATGCAGGCTTGCAGAGGTGTGGAAAGAGTTGCAGATTGAGATGGATAAACTACTTGAGACCTGACCTGAAAAGAGGAATGTTTTCACAACAAGAGGAGGATCTCATAATCAGTCTTCATGAAGTTCTAGGCAACAGGTACCTCATACTAATATTTATCGAACAGAATAGAAATTAAGGTTTTTTTTTTCTCATTTTTAAATCTGATAAACGAATTAACAAGTGGAAATGGGGACTGATTGTACTTTTTTTTTATTTGAATGATTTTGGGTATTGTGTTGCATGCAGGTGGGCTCAAATTGCAGCGAAGTTACCAGGAAGAACAGACAATGAGATCAAGAACTTCTGGAACTCCTGTTTGAAGAAGAAACTAATGAAGGAAGGCATTGACCCTACCACGCACAAGCCGCTATGCAACGTTGAAGTGAAAGAAGAAAACAAGCGTACGGATACGGAAGCGTTGCAGATACCAGAGTGTAAAGGGATGATCTCTAGTACTGTATCATCCTTCACAGCTCATGAGCCAACATTTCTTATCAGTGATTCAACTTACTATGGCACTGGCAGTGGATTGACAGAAGCTTCAAGAGAGCAGTTTATTAACAAACAAGTCTATGATCCATTTTTTTTCAGTGATATGGAGGCGGGGATTGATCATCCAAGTGGGTATAATTCCAATCTTGTACAACAATTTCACCCAAGTGTCAGACCATTTGATCACAACCATTTTGAGACAAATTCTGGTTTCACCTTCACTTCAATGCCAAGTTTAACTAATTTTGATCACGGAAACATGTCCGGAACAGACTTTTCTAACAATTCAGCTTCAAGAATAACTACTTCTTTCCTCTTAAATGAGGCAAAGGAAAGTTCTAGCAACAGCTCAAATATCAGCAGTTACAAGATGTTCCAAATGAACAATATGGTGGAAAATAATGGAGCTTTCTCGCGGGATACTGAAAACAAGTTGGACTCCATGTTTCAGCTTAACGTCAACGGGATCAAGTCCGAGGAATTGAAACCAAGTTCATTGCAAGAAGGGCATCTCCTCAACCACAATTCGGTAGATTTCAGTAGCTATCCGTTAACGTCGTTGTCAGAAGATCTAACAGGAGCAAATTTTGATGTCTTCCGGCATATATGAACAGGACCGAAAAATCTTCTTTTTTTTCTTTTTTTACCCTTTTTAAACCAATACACACAGATGTTGACAGTAAAGGACGACTTCTGCCGAAAAGGTTTGGGATGAGTCTTCCTAACACATTTTTTTTCAAAAACAAAAAACCCGTTGGGTAGACCAGACCAGGTAAAATATGATTTGGGTGTTCTCTCTGGATCGGGAGAATTTCTAATCTGTATTCCTGTTCTATTGTGCATTTGTATTCTGTTTTTTAATTCCCCTTTCCCTGCTGTATTTGTTCTTAGAACAGTTGAAATAAAGAGTGAAAAGTAATTTTAAATTTGTGGTCCTAAGCCATCCATGGTATCTAACGAATCATATATCATTATTATTTGCAGTTACGGCGCTACTTTCGTGCCTGTCTTTTTCCTGCTTAAGCTAATCCCTTTTTAAGAGCAGAAAAATTGGATCTGATCGAACCCAAAATCGATACCAAACAAACACATGCTGTAGTCATTTCTGATCAGAATTTAACACCACAATAGATTAGGTTTTCATTGCATTTATTTAAACATAGCATGAATGAGATATATAATATGTACACAATTAGATAGGTGGGGTAGGTTTTAGATCGTGGTATTTACCTTGGAGCGCTGGAAGAAAATAATATAACAAGATTATCATTATCTGGGCCGATATATACATTCATATCAGAGATGCTGATTTCCTAGCTAACAAAGTTAAGCATCCATGATCAATATGATCCAGGCCAGCTGCTGGCTCGCCAGAGGCCCCCATGCACTGCGACTGCGAGTCCCTCCAAAAAGGCAGCAATTGGCTGGCTGGCATTCTCTATTATTAGAGAGAGAGAGAGAGAGAGAGACGGATAGATTAAGAGCCCCGGTCCCGTTGTCATGCATCTACCTCAGGACAGCATATGGAATATATAATAGATGGTCCAAAAAATTGTCTATCGTCTCCGGAGCTTTCAGAATAATGGTCTGCAAATATAATTACAATTGGGATTGTCGTAACTACTTGTATCTCAAGCTGAATGTAGCAGTAATTACAACATCTTATGAAAACAGATACGAGGAGACATGTACTATCATTAAGTTGCAACTTTGCGGTAAAACTAAAGCTCTTCCATCCTTCAATTCAACAATTCGCTCTTTTGTCTGTTGACCTTCGAAGTGAAGACTAATGAGGCTTCTAATGCGTTCAAATTAACGGTTTTTCTTCCTTTACATCGAAGGTTACTTGATTTGCACCTAAGATACGTTTATAGTGAACATATATATATATATATATATATATAGACTCAATCCATCCTTTCCTCCACCAAGCTCGGAAATATACCTTGATCAGGGCTGAGCTGACGATGGCACCCATCTTTGTATAAAGCCACCATATGTATAATTTGAAAGCAAACTTTCTTTTTTTTTTTTTTGGGAGGGGTACGGGATGGTTGAGGATGCTCTCAATTATTTCAATGAGAAACAGGTCACTCTGTTGATGGTCCTAATTAAAACCAAATATATATATATATATATATTCTAAACCCTGCGAAAGTGATTATCAGTTCATTTCAAATATCTAATTAAATAAAAACATGTTAATAGTGATATATCTGTTGCTTAGAAAAAAATTATGTGTCCGTTGCATATATATATATATATATTTTCATGACCACGAAACTATCTACGGAAATGCTTTGCTGAATGACCTTTATCTGAAGCATCTATTACATCCTGTTGGCCGGCTTCATCGCTTTACTTAGATCGAAGCTGTTGTTCGAGGTGACCGACCGAAAAAAGGGACCAGGTATTTTGTGCACCTCCAATTTGAATGTGAAAGATTGTGAGGACCGACATATAAAAGAGTCACAATCCAGCAGGGGTGTACTGATGCATTTGCAACCACAGGCTTAAACTTTTTAGAACGCCGTCCTGTAGAGCGATAGCTCACTTCGCTCCCTTCGCTCCCTTACTTTAGTGCTGGCCGTCTCAATAATATATTTATTATATATCACAAGACTCTGATAAAACCTTCCGGTGGAAACATGGATTCAAATTGGTCCTAGACATATCCCATTCCAGTCCACAGTTCGATCGTTTGTTTTGCTGGTTGATGATGAATGTCACTATCTCAAATTCTGAACCACAAGCTAGCAAGCAACCAAAAAAGTTGCTGTACGGGCTGTTTAATTAAAATCCTTGGGATGTAGAAATTAAGTAGGATATGGAGCAGCTATATATATAATTAATACTACAATGATTTTCTCTAATTTTGAACTTTTCTAGCTAATATCAATAGTCTTCTTTCATATGAGTGTGCATGAGATGAAAAATGACTTGGAGTAGCCCTCTATATATATTCAATATCATCTAAATGTCATATTTAAAATTACTTTATATTGCAAAGTTACGTTAATAACGATCAAGATTAATTAAACAAAAGGAAAAAATAAATAGCTTGATGATTATATAAATGTATGTAATCCGATTTGGTGGATTTAGAATCCATGTAAATATACCGTATGTCATCAAAAGAGATTTTCCTTTTCAATTTAACAAGCGGGAAATGGCTGCAAATAGAAGAAAGCAAAAAATGTTTTTTGGGGGGGTGGGGGGGGGTGGGGGTGCCTTTTTAACCAAATGAGGGGGGAAAAAAGGCTTAACTAGAAAGGAAAAGGAAATTTTGTAGTAGTAGTGGCATTATTATTATTATTATTATTATTATTATTATTATATGGTCAAAAAAATTGTCCAGCTGGGGTATTCTAGTAACCATAAAAAATGCCTGTTATGTAATGATGATCTCCTGCAACTAGTTCTTTAAAAGTCCGGCATACATGGCTCCTAGGAGAGTAGATTGGCCGTCATAATTTTTTTGGGTAAAAAATATTGGCACGTAAAAAATTAAAAATATAAAAAATTGAAAAAAGTTTTAAGATACGTAGTAATATTATTTTTTTATTATTTTATTTATTTTTATTATTAATTAAGTATATAAAAAGATTATCGGTGTATAAAATTATGATGATATAATAAAATTTTATGATTGACGATATTTTGCATTGACAACATCAATTCACTATGCATTAAGCAATGTATGACAAAACTATCAAAATTTTATTTGTAGTTTTTTATTTATTTTTCTATTTATGCCTTTCAAATGAGATGATTTTATTTATAAGTAAATAAATATCTCTTCATGTAGACATAACTTTTCTTAGTACATGTCCATTTGGATAGCTACACTACTTGATAATTAACTAAGAGATATTACTCTTAATTAAATAATTAAGAGATATTACTTTGAAGACATGCCCTTTTATTATTTTGAAAATGTTCCAAAAATCTCTCACTATTTTCAAAATAAATCAAATTTTGATAATTTTGAAAATCTATTGCATAAATAAAGGTGTCTTACGATTGAATATTCACTTAGTGAAAACATGTTAAAGTTAATTGAAATTGCATGGTAAACTATGCTTTGAACCAACTATTCCATTTCATTAACAGAACACATCTCACACAAAGATTTCAACATCAGTTAATGCATAATATCCAGGGACACTATTATGGCCATGCGTCTGTGTTCTCTTTTCATGAGTGTTATTAGAGCCAAGCCCTTGTGCTCCTAAAAGCGGTCACACTTCACAACCACATACGTAAATCCTATTGAGAGTGTTCCCGTAACTATAACACTCTAACATCTTTAAGTTATGGGTCTATTGAGAGTACATATACTTATCTTTTCCTTAACATTATGGGTACCTAGCACTTTACTTGAGATGATATATTATATAATATTATAGTGCTAGCGGCCACATAAAGATGATGTACTTTGTCTCATTAAATTCAAGACTTCATGTTATACCAAGCGTTGAGTCGAGTTTTCATCATAGGTGACGTAATATTATAGGCTTGTACCTCATCCCCAAATTACCAACATAGCTATTTTAATTTCTATACCGCATGGTGAACTTTTATAAATACTTGTATCTTGAAGGTTCACAAGACCAACACCCTCACCATGTACAAATATACATTCATTGGCTAAGGAATGCTCTTTAATAATATTTCACTTATCAAGGATATCCTTTATACAATATCGATTCTTTGCTTTATAGAATTCATTGATCTCTTTATCTATTTTTAATGATGGTTACATATTTGTCTATTTTATTTATTTCTTAATTTCATTATCACCAAATATGTAAATCATATATCATATTATCCTTTTCAACCAAGTAATTTTTTATAATGAGGCCTCAAATCTCTTAGTGAAATAAGATAATATTGCTGCTATTTTTTCATAGCTTGTTGTCATACTCAGTACATGATTTTAAACTTATTGTGTATATATACTCTAAATACATGACTTTTTATCCAAAAACCATATACACACAAAGGTGTTTCATATCTCGTTTTAAAACAATAGTCAATATTATCAAACCATTACCAAGCTTATCAAGTGACTATTACATAAATACACCATTTATCAAGGACATTATTAGTCATTTTATTGTTAATAACCAAAGCCTTGTCCTCTATCCAAATGGGATAATAGCTTTCTTCTTGCTATTTTAATATTTTTATTTTTGAGTCATGATTGTTCAAATAGCTGAACTTTTGAAAAATATTTTTATATATTCCTTAAGCATGGTTACTTATGATAACTATCAATATGGAAAGTATTAATCAATATATGACAAAAGCCACCTTTCTGTTAGTTTTTTATACCTTGCTCATCCATATTTTACAAATTTTATATCATGATTCCATAATAACTCTTTCGGAGATCATTTACCAATGATATATATGATGGATATAAATGCATTTCATCATATTTATAAACTAACTATATATTTATAGCCTTGCTCAAACTATATCCACTTTAATGATATTCATATGTAGCATAACATACACGAAATACAAAAAAAGATCAATAAAATTATATAGTCACATTTGGATCTCCAAATCCTTGTGGCGAAATTAATAACTACTGTGTTACTCATTCTCAATAGAAGATTTTATTTTCATACTAGAATAATGATTATGTTATAAAAGCTTTTGCCTTTCCACTAATCTACTTTGACTAGAAAAATTATTATACAAAGAACTTTTAACTTATATCAGTTCGAGTCAAAACCACATCTATATTAATAATAAATTTTGTAAAATAGTCTAACTTTTTATTTTATAAGACCAATATAAATTGATGTGATAAATAATAAAATAAGTTAAATACTCATAATTTTGTTTAACCCTTTTAATGTTAACTACCAAAATGTGTAACTTTTTTAAATACCTTCATGGATGTCTCATCATAAGCTATTAAGACTTTAATACAACTTAATAACTATCTAAAAATTAATGATTTTACACATAGATAATTAATTTAAATAAAATTTCACAAAACATACCTCGATGTGGAGCATTATGAAAACTTAAACCGTCATTGATTGTCTCTTTTATTACTTCAATTTATTTGCATTATAAATTTAATTAAATATATAAAAGAAAAAATACGTACCTGACGCTTCATAACATGCCTTTTACACATATCATTTTTACTTTTGCCATGTCATCCCAAATATTTGTATCTCAACATGCTTATGTTAGGTAATGGTTTATTAAATGCTAGGTCTTGCACCTTTCATTGTATCCTCCTTACCTTCAATCAAATTTCTCGTAAAATTACACAAATAAACCTTAAAATTGTTAGTACATGGGGAACTGAAAAATATGAGAAATTGACGAAAGCTTCAAGGTGTGTAGCAATGCCACTTTCTTTAAGGTTTTATTCGCCCCCACCATTAATTAGGTATACAATAGGATTACCGACGTATAAACCTTGAAGATACAATGAAGCCTTATAATTGATGGCGTTTTGCATTGATGACATCAATCTACTATGCACTAAGCAGTGTGTGACAAAACTACCAAAATTTTATTTATAGTTTTCTATCTATTTTTTTATGTTTTCTAAATGAGAGAGTTCTATTTATAAGTAAATAAATGTCTCTTCATGTAGACATAACTTTTCTTAATACATATTCATTTGGATAGTCACATCATTTAATAATTAACCAAGAGACATTACTCTTAATTAAATAATTAAGAGATATTACTTTGATGACATGATCTTTTATTATTTTGAAAATGTTCCAAAAATGAAGTTGAAAGGCAGTCCTTACTAGCAGCGTCGCTGCATATAGCTTGAAATGCAACTATCTTGAAATGAGCGAAATAACATACAACATGGAATTGGAAATCAATTTGCTTTTATTTTAACAAGTTTTCATTGCATGCATTATAGATTCTATTTGATGGAAATTACGCTTGGTGGATCAAGTTAATACAAATATTTGTCATATACAGTGGGTACATCATTCAAGATATCCTTTGTTGATTTTTAATAATTAATAATAAGTAGTTGTTTTCTCACAAATTCTGCTTGAACATATTGTAACTTTTGAAGCAGGTTATCCCACTCTTTTGGATATATATATATATATATATATATAAAATTCTTAGCTTATCAAAAAAAAAAATTGTCCGAAGGATAAATGTTATTGGAATGCTTTGCTAATACCCAATTGTGCATATATAACTGCACCGAGGAGACAAATTGCACACACAAATGATTAAATTTGTAGATACTTATAGATAACTTGAGAGGATCGCATTCACCAAATCTAATTATAAAAGCCATGATAGAGAATCATTCCAAATATTGAAGTGTTGTTCAAACTGATATAATAATGGCATAATAATAATAAAAAAAAAGATAAATCTTTTTGCGGGCATGTAAATATGCCATGTATGAACACTCCTTCCATTCCCCCGGCCCGCAACAATATGATTGTTAGAGTTAGCTAGGTTACGTAGATGCAATACAACGGAAGAAAATGGAAAAAGGTATGTAATGTATGTTTACTTACAAAATGACCAAAGTATATCGTTTTTTTTTTTCCTTTTTAATCTTTTTCAAATAATTAAATATTGAAAAAGGTTTGAATTGTTCATATGTGTAAAATGGAAATGCTCGGACCCCCCTATGGCACCAAAAAGTATCTTGCTGTTTACGTTGAGACAACTTTTCTTTTTCTTTTCTTTTTTTTTGATGAATACGTTGAGACAGAAACTAAGAAAGCTGCGAGTGAAAAGAGAGGACGTCCTCCTCTGTGTCTTGCTAACCTTGCTTTAATATTAATCTGACTACAATAAAAATTGAAGGGGAAAGTGTAACTATGAAGGACGCTCACCCACGTACCAATGATGGCCAATAAAATTTAAATATTAATTATTTTATGGCTGGCGCCTTTAGCACGCATGCATCCACATGATCATTTCTCGTGATCTCTAGCTAGCTAAGCTTACCAATAAGAAAGAATAAGATCAGCTTATTTTATTTATTCCGTTGTCCATACCCTCCCTCTAATGCTTCAATCCTCAGAACCTCTATCAGTGATAAAAGCCACTACACAGGGCACCACTAAACATGTAGAGGATTTCTTTGCTGGTATTTATGAAAATGCATAGCAGTAGGGAAAACCAAAGGCTTGAAATTGATTATCACCTGAGCCTGTATTGTAGATGATTTGGACATTTATATGTCCATACCTAGGTACAGCCCCGTTCATAATATACATGCATGTATATGAGCATCAGGGGATCCACATCGACTCACTAGCAACAATAAACTAATTTAATTAATGCTACTACAAGAAACAAGACGACTTCAGTTTTCCTATGGATGATTTGATTTGCTTGCAAAAATGTTAGACAACGACTGGAATTATAAGGTAAAAAGCTGTATCCGTAACAACATTGAAGAAATCACAATCTCGAAAACTGGCATTTAAATCAGCTATTGACTTTTCTCACAGCATAGTACAAAATATCTTTAACATTGGAAATATAAATCCATAGCCATTGGCTATAAACATAAAAAGTGAAAGAGGAAGGAGCCTTAAATTACGTAAAAGAACACTTAAGTGCTTTCTTAGTTTTAAAGCTTTGTTATAGCAAGTTAGATAGCTTCTCATCAAAGATAAGTTACCTAATGACAAGCATGAAAAAGGTGCTTTCATATCTCTATCGGATGCCCCACTGGTGATTTAAAGCCAACCGACTTGTGAGAACTTGTTTCATAATTGTCTATCTGTTTAGTATTAAGAAAGCTGAATTCCAAATAGCTTTCCAACCCCGTCCCTTCTTTTGTTTAACAAAGTTTGGTGGAACTCAATTTTCCAAATTATTTTAGATAACAACCTTACCGTTTCATTTGCTTGCAACTGAAAATTCCAAAATCTTCTCTAGGATAGCATTAGCACTTAGCAGGTGACAGACAATTAGCATAACTGTTTATGTAAAACAAGGCAGCAGGCAGCCAATCAAATTTGAATTCTAGTGTTTGAAACAGAGATTTCCCATAAAAGTCCACAGCCTATGAATCATTAGATAACCCACTAACGCAATCATGGATCGACTTAGGTACTTCACCCGTCCGCAACTTCAGTTTGTTGGTTTGGCACAATGGGACCGCACTTAATTTATAGTGGACCTTTGATGGTCTGTCTGGCTCTAAACTCTAAAATCCATGCAATTATACCCGGCCGACTGTGTGTTAAGGGCAAATTTGAATTTTAGGTGGTCAAAAAACTCTAAATATTCGAATGTAGGTCTATTTATGTTGAGCAGACTTTGAGAGTTTGAGTTTGTATTTGTATTTAGTAGCACCAACAAAGAAACTTATTAAGAAGTCCAATTTGTGGCTTTGGTAGCTATCAGAAGGGCAGAAAATATAGTTTGTGGAGAAGAATCAATAAAGATGCGTGCGCGTGGCAATGTGCAGGGTGAGGGTTAATAGAATCCGACAATTTGGCGGATATTCATTGCCGAATGGCGAGTTGAGGGAAAGGAAGAAGCATGAACATGACCAACATGCACCATAAGTATGAGTTGAGGATGAATGGTTTGGTTTTTAATGTTTACAAATCTCAGCCTCAGCCTCAGCCTCATACGATATATGGTTTGATGTCAATATACATATACATACCTTCTACATTAATTGTTGGATTGGATGATCCATTCTGCAGCAATAGATGACTTCTCCATAAAACACGCTACCTCTTCAGATATCTATGTTTTCACAAAATTATAACTTAATTATTTAAAGATACTGTTAATAAATATATATACATATTCAGTGGCGCTTTCACAAAATAACTTATTTCAATTTATATAATTGTAGATGATTATGGATTTAATAAGTAAAATTTTTTATCTTAACAGTTTTTAAAATCCTCAATTAAGAAAAGTGATATAATATAAAGATTACCAACATATTTAACTCTAAAAAGAATTGTAATGCCTATTTTATGATGCCAAAATGCATGCATCATGAACCTATCGAAGAGATAGAAATTATTCAAACCGAAACAAATTTTTTATTACGATAATTTACGAATGATGAGCACATTCTTAAAAATATGAAACATTTTGCAAATTCAAATTTGCATTTATATGCAATTGTATGGTCAAATTGATCTTTTCGGTATCTGCAATTACATTTATATGCCGAACTAACATTTTCATTCACTTTCATATTGATCTGTGAAATAATGATTTAACAAAGTATCTTGCCCCTGCCCTGCGATAATATATGTATATATATATATATAATGAAATTAAATCCCAAAAGCAATCTGATATGAATCCTCAACATCCTACACCGCAACACTGAGCTAAGTATCCTTGAATAAAACTTGACTCAAGGTCAGAGTCAGGGCTCACATAGCAGCCACCAAAACTAAGCAAAGTACCCAGGCCTCTTTACACCAAGAGGTACAGTATTAGATCCTATATCAAAGAGCCGTTACCATAACCTCCACGTCGTCTGGACCGGAAGTTTCTCCCTGAACCTAAACAAAAGGAACACTGCTGATTATCCAAGAATTTATCCATAATGTCTTATTCACTCATTCATTTACTTAGCCATGCACGGTTAAACAAAATATTACCTCCAAAAGTCGAAGCAGCAGAGCGGGCCAATGTATATAATGCAGGGGAGACAACCTGCCCTGCATCTTATAGGAGCTTGATAAGGCCCTTAGCATACTTTGCATTTGCCTGTGTGAAGAAGGTAAAAGCAATTTCCTTAGCCCCTGCACGACCAGTTCCACCAATCCTATGTACATAATCCTCCAGGCTGAAAGCAAAATCATAGTTGATCAAACACTTAACATCAACCGCAAACAAAAGAAAATCAGAGTAAAAAAATGTAAGACAAAGATAAAGCTCTGGCAAATTTAGAGCTCTAATAAAGACCAAGTGACTAGAGCACAGCTCAAGCTGGCCATACGATTAAGGAAGTTAGCTTGAAATAATTTAAAAGACAGACCAGCCAACAATGAAGAGCCAGCTACTGGACATTGTTTCACTCTATATTAAATTAAATGAACATTGAAGATCACTAAAAACTTTAAATTGAATACAAAATTCTTTTCCTAAGCTGGCTCAGTACATTAAGAACCCTCGAGAATTTCAAAAACTCCCTTATCCCTGCACCCTAAGATCCAAAAGATCAATATTAAGATAACACATTTAGATAAATGTGCCCACCTTAACCTTGCAGGAATAAGGAGCTGCTTCACCACCACCATTTTCGTATCCAATCAAGGAATATAAGCAAATGTGAGTCAACAAGGCTGCCACAATAAACCATCTCCATAACTTTGGATGGGTCACACTGACATCAACTTCAACCATGCTACTTAGAGTTAGACACTGGCTTATAAGAGCAATGGCAAATTCAGCCAATTTAGAGAGCTTTCTAATTTTTCCTTTTGCCCAAACTAAAATAGAAAATATAACTTTTAGAAGAAAAGAACAGAGTGCCTGAGTTTAGTAAAGTACAACCTCCAAATTGTAGATTACCAACTCAACTGTCTAAGCAAACTATGCTCCTTTATCCATGTAAAATGAGCTGTAAGCATAAGATGGTAGCTAATATCTTAGGGGACATCTAGTAAATATGAGAAACCAGAATGCCTCTCAATCCAACTAATAATTCTCTTTAAGTGAAGGATTATGCTTATCAGTTACATATATATATATATATATATATATATATGTTCACAGCTTTGTAATGCACACCATGGCACACCCAAGCCACAAATTATTGTCTCAGCCTCAGGAAACCGGAAAGCAGCTGGCAGACTCGCTTAGCTTCACCATTTCAAAGCCTACATGAATATAATAAGATTCCTAACACAGAGTGATCCTACAAAGACCCCGTGCAGCCACACCAGTGGCTGTCATTGTTGGACTTTTGCCACTCTTAAATTCAGCCAGGACCCAATCTCTTTCAGTCTGGTTTTTATCACCATGGATGGACAAGGCAGGCCATCCATCCAT
Organism: Adansonia gregorii; assembly: GCA_038382025.1. Taxonomy (NCBI): domain Eukaryota; kingdom Viridiplantae; phylum Streptophyta; class Magnoliopsida; order Malvales; family Malvaceae; genus Adansonia; species Adansonia gregorii. The sequence continues at coordinate 11,368 of JBBYHO010154906.1, read as the reverse complement.
TCTCAGCAGCCTAGTGACTTGGTCACATCCTTTCTTTGTCTCCATGAATATTAGCTTTCGGTTCCCATCCATCACTTCCTTCAGCAATTTGATTAGGCTGAGCAGAAAGAGATCAATATTTAATATCACAATACCAAATAAAACTTCCCTTGCAACAAGTTGCAAAGATAAACCCGTTGTTCTTCTCCAGTTCTGTTATGACTTCAACGACTAGGTTAATAGATCGGTTTGCTTTCAGATTTGGTAACCCTGAATAAGCATGTAGGTACCTAAAAAGGAAAACCAGAGAAGCATATATAAACATATTTGCAACTGCCACAACAACTGCATTACAGAACCTTATATGTATTGCATAAAAACTGTCTTGCTAAAGATTCAACCTCCCTTGGCCGTGTTGCATTCCGGTACAATTTTTGTGTATCAGGCCAAATCTGAACATGGACAAAACCAAAATTTTAAGATCCAAACCGTTTTCTTTTAACTGGATGCAGATGCAGAACATTACTAAATAAGACTTGCAGTCTAAATAACAGCAAGACAACTGGATGAAATTGACTAAAATGATACAACCTAAGATACAAAAGATATCACTTTGGTCTAAAGTTAAAAATCAAGAATCATAATTAATTTAAAAAATATGCCATTGTTCTAACTGAACGATGGAAACATTAACACATGTGAATGTGGCTAACAGCATTCCCCTTAGCAAGTGTAAGTAATTTCTCTGCAAATTTCAAAGATCATGTATGCAATAAATAAAACTTTGCTAATGTTTGCACTGTTAAAATCAAGATCAAAGTTATAGCTTTAAACTTAAAAGAACTGATGTATTAATGGGCAATGGACAATAATCCTAAAGAACAACTTGATAACAAAAACAGCTGCCTGAGCAACAATTTTTCTTATTTGAGGCTCAAATCCCATATCCAACATTCGATCACCCTCATCCAGAACAAGGTAAGTCACTCTTTGCAAGTTTGTCTGCTGAGCTTCTAGCATATCTATCAGTCAACCAGGTGTAGCAGTTACAATCTCAACACCTGGCATAGGAAAAGCTTAAATTCAATAGTGGAGAAACCCAAGTGCCATAAAGGTATTCACATTTCACACGTACAACTAGGATACCTCTTCTAAGATTTTTAATTTGAGGTCCTTTAGGAGCGCCACCACATATACAAGTACTTCTTATATTAGCACAAATCACTTTGTAGCTTGTTCTTGAATTTAAACAGCCAACTCTCTCGTAGGTGCTAATATTAATACAATAGGACTCTTTCCATGCACTACAAAATTATAGAAACAAAAAAATGACCAACTGTATTCAAATGAACACCAGACAACCTAAAGAAAAAGAACTGATAAACAATAATAACCCAATTGTCTCTGGCCATTAACATGATTACGAAGCAACTGTTTCTTCTACAGATTGTGTATTAATCTACTATAACTATAGGATAGCCCCATTCCGTGAATTACTGCATTTATTCGAGGGATCCACAAAGGACGAAAATCCCTTTTTTTTTCCTATCTCTATCCCGATGAGCTGAACCGTAAATATGCCAGCGTTTTATCCAAAACCAATCTCAGCAATGCCAATTGGATCCCTACCCTTCAAAGCCATAAGCAATCCTTGAGCTTCAATTGGTGTGGGCTAAACAAAACCTAATTTAGCAATCACCTCAATGCAGTAATTGTAACACCCTAATCACACATCAAGAATCTCTAAAGATTTGCGGTGATATATATATATATATATTGAAATTTAAGCTTATATTTGCGAGGCGTCTTTTAGGGACAAAACCGTGAGGTCTTATAGACCAAAGCAGACAATACCTCGCAAGTTGGGTACGGGTCTCCACAAATATTATCAGAGAGCAATCACCAGCCGACGGGAGCTAAGTGCTACACTATGAGAACCACCTCTAAGATCTTGCAGGAACTACGTGCTACACAGTGAGAGCCATCTCTAGAATCTCAACGTCTGATGTGATTCTAGTTCTATCTACTCCGTATTGGTTTTATCTGCCCCGTATTAGGCTTGACGTAAAACAGAAAAGTTTGTAACACTCCAATCTCACATCGAAAATCTTTGAAGATCTGTCATAATATATGTATTGAAACTTAAGCAATAGTAAGTTGGATACGGATCTCTATAGTAATCTAGCACAACTCAGAAAATTTCACATAAAATCAGATAAAGTCAAATTTAAACTTAGAAAAAAGGAAAACCAACCAAAATAGAAATTCGAGAGAAATTGGCTTCATGGAATATCCTTATTGGTTTTGGAATATCATGTCGTTAAACTACAGTCTCCCATGTTCCGCGATAAACCATAGCTTCTTCCTCTGTCAGTCCTATAACTGCAGGAGACTCCATATAAAACTTCTCAAAATGAACCAAATTTCCAAAATTTTGCCTTGGAAGCGAAACATTGTCTAAATCCCCTCTAGACAATCCTCCTTGCCTCCCTCCATAATCCCTCCCACCGCCGCCACCACTGCGAGCAGTTTCACAACCTCTTGTTCCATCGCTTCTCCTGTCTCCAGCATGACCTTGACCCATGACCCCATTGCGGCCCATCTCGAGTGGTTCTGCGGGTGGTTGGAAGCTCGGGTAAGAATCAAAATGTCATGGAGCTAGGAAGGCTCTAGGCACCCTTCCCTGAAAAGTCGATAGCTCCACCGTTAGAGGGCCTTGGTAAGGAATTGTCAACCGCAGGGACAAGAGGTAGCAGCAGCTGGCAACAGCATTCCCGAAGTCATAGCAGGTGGAGCCAGCGGAGGCTGTTGGTCCATAAAATCACTGCAAATAACTTTAGTTCGAACATGAAATCATAACATGTTGGTGGGAGGGATAGATCCCATCTGAGCGAGGGGAAGTTTTATTTGGGCTTTATTTTTCAGAGCGGGCTAATTGAACAAGAATTTTGTTCGGCATATTTGGGCTTTATTTCTCGGAGTCTGCTCATTATGAATTACCTGGGTTCAAGCTTATGTGTTAAGGGGAAAGTCATTTTGGCTAGTTGCATTTTCTCAAGAATCTAATTGGAGCTAGAGGAAATTTCTTAAACTGAAGCAATTGATAAGTCAATTCTTTTGTATCTAGAATGGTAGATGGGTTTGAAAATTCTCTACTGATTCCTATTTTGTTGTCAAGATTTGGCATGATATTAGGCCTAAGACGATGAAGTTAGATGGGATAGGCTTTTATGATATTCCTTTCATATTCCTAAACATTCGCTCATCTCCTAAATGGCTATTATAGACAGGTTACCAACTATGATGAGACTTCAGCATTAGGGAATTGAAGTAAACATAGCTTGCACTCTTTGTAACATAGAGCAAGAGACCGGAGACTATTTGTTCTTTGAATGCAGTTTTTCAAAAGCTTTATGGTTGCAGATTAATCAACTTTGCCAACTTCATGTACGCAACTACAGATGGGAAAAAGTTCTTGAATAGGCAATTCAGGATCTCAAAAGCCATTTCTCTCCTTACTACTATACTGAAGTTGGCATGGAATGCAACTATGTATCATGTTTAGAAGTAAAGAAATGAATGATTGCATGGTGGTGTGTAAAAGAATACTGTTCAGGTTTTTGCAGACATTAAGGAGGAGATTAGATTCAGATTAATGCCACTTACCAACTTTGAACCTGATCCTATAAGTATTTCTTGTACAACTTAAAGTCTACGCATTCCCTAAAAAGTTTTCTTGATTTACCTAGTGTGTACAGTTTTGTTGTAGGAGCTTAAGCTACCTCTTGGATAAAAAAATGATACTTATCCAAAAAAAGAAATTGACAGTATAATTCTGGTGGTTTTGGAGAGAAGGAAATTTGAGAATAGGCCTGGCTTTTTGCTATTTATATACGTACATATATATATATATATGTGTGTGTGTGTGTGTGTGTGTGTGTATGTGTGTATGTATGTATGTATGGAATGCCAGCTAGATGTAATCATGTGTGTATATATATATATATATATATATATTATATATATGTAGATGATTGTTTTGGTTGAGATTTGGGAATTTGTCGTCTGATCTAATGTGGAATTAGATTAGATGGCTTTCATATTTTAGTTTTCTAATTTTTGTACATCCCAATAACTACGCAGTGCTGCTTAGCTTATACAGTACAATATATAAATCCTGCTATATTTCATTTCTAGTCATAGATTAATAGTTTTTATTTTGGGTAATAAGAATTTTCTCCTCTGCACCTATAAATCTCTTAATTACAAGATAAGCTAACTAGCTCTACACTTCATCTAATATATCATTCGATATTCTTGATGTTGTTCTGCAGAAGAGCAATCAGATACCTCTTTTTCTTTGCTAGTTTTGTTTTGATTTATCCTCGTTTCAGTGCATAAACACAATTATAATTGGAGAAAAAAATCTCATCAAGTCATACGGAGAAAACTCTAGCTTTAGCTGGTTCCACTTTCTGTGGTTTCAATTCCAAGCTGCCCCAACATGCCACATGGCTTGTTCATTCAATAGATCACTTTTTTGTGGAGGAAACTACCTGGGAATATGATTAAAGAGATACGCTATGCAAATATCTTATATAGAGATAAATATATATTCTAAAGAAAAGCGTCTGATGACTATGATTCAATATCATGAAAAAAGAGTTCACAAGATACTGAAGCTTAGACCCACATTTATTTTAAGATTGTCGTTGTGATGACTAGTAAGTGCAATTCTATCTTGTTGAGAGGAGTGAATAGGGGGAAGAAGGAAAGAACTGAAGATAAGGGAAGGACAATATCTCCGCTATGTAATTGGTAGATTAACCAGCATATTGACGTACTATAAATTCAATATAATTGGCTTTTTATGTAATTGGTAGTTTTTATTGAAGGACTATAAATGCAATGCTAATTAACCGCCATGCAATTTCCTACAATAATATGAAAACAAGAACCATCTTTGCCAGGATATCTCATATGATCCAGGAAAAATTTTTCGTTGTCCTAGGAAAACAATCAACTTCTTATCATAGTGATGGAAGGTAAAACGTATATAGGAATTACGAAGAATTAAAATATTGTCAATGTAAGCATTGTCAAACTGTGTTCGTTATGAGATATTATCTGTTTTAGAGCACAGATTGTTTTCACGATTTTATCCTTTGAGAAAAAACATCTCAATAGAAAAAGGATAACCCTTGCTTCATAAGTCATAATTCATATATTTGGCTAATCGATATGAGAATGTTGTCTTGCCCCAGCAACATCTTATCCTTGGAAAACTATCAACTTCTTATCATGGTCATGGAAGGTAAAACATATATAGGAATTACAAGAATTAGAATACCAAAGCTATTTAGATACTGCACAAGAGTCCTTATTTCATCGCCAACCAAAAACCCTATTAGCGTAGGGCGCTACCCACTGCATTTAGGATGAGGTTATAGTAGATTTTTCAATCTCCAATTAATTTAATTCACTTTAATTTGATATGAATCTCACTGGTACTGGTTTACCAGCATCTGACGCATGCACATGCATTCCACAGGCTGGATATGCCTCGCTGTGGAGATCACTCTAGGATTTGTTATGTGGATCACATCACTTACTCAAATTAGGAGGAAAGGATTTGAAATCCTCTATTACATACACCATCTCTACATAATCTTCCGAATATTTTTCTTTGCTTCATGCTAGGGATCGACGCTTCTGTATGATCTTCCTGGAATTTTTCTATTCGGCCTTGACAAACTACTTCGCATCATACAGTCAAGGCCTGAAACTTTCTTTCAGCCAGATTACACCCCTGCAAAGCTTTACAACTTGTTCTGTCAAAAGACACGGGTAAATTCTTAGTCTCACTTGTTTTTACAGGAATAGAAATACTACGTGAAAACCTTAGAAAATTAAAAATCTTTTACGTGCTTTCTGTATTCATTTCAAGATTGAAATATAACCCCACAAGCATAATATTTATGAAAATGGCAATGATATCCAAATTTCAGTGGCATTCCTTCAGTATTACTTCTAGTTCAACCGTTGATAATTACAGGATGTTTGTTATGGTTAAATGTGATGGATGGTGGACAAGTTCTCACTATAAGAGTATACAAGCTGAACTAGACTCTGGTGCTGATAAGGTTAGATGCATACCTCTTGTAATAGAAGGCCCCTATGGTCCTTCCCCTATGACCTTTCTTAGGTCCTTCCTAAATTCCGTTTTATTTTTTTGGTGAAATCTATAATATACCTGTTAGATATATCCTACATCACAAATTTTGATTATCACTTTGCTAGCCAAAACTTCTTTGCGGGTACGACAGTCTACCCTTGGTTGGTGGTGGAATTCGGATAACACCATTTCTGAGCATATTGCACCAAATTCCGGCAGCTCAAGGCAGCTGTAGATATAATAGATTCCCATCAAGAATTCAAATGGTCTACATTGTGAAGAAATCCCAGGACACTAGCTTCTTAAAAGCAGTTTCTTCCCTGCTGCCGAGCCACCCCGCACAGAAATCGCATCTAAACCTAAAAGTATTTGTGACCCAAGAACAACCTTCCGGTCCAACAGCAGGAGAAATACTTGATGAGACATCGCAAGTGCAAACAGTTCACTTTGGCACAAAAGGTCCAATTTATGAAAAAGGGGGGCAGAAAATATGTTTGAGATTGCTGTATTGGCTGGAATTGCCTCCATTGTGTTCCTTATTTAAGTTTCAACCACATATTCGTTCCCTATGAAGATAGTGTTCACTGCTTTAAAATTGTTCGTTTCGTCCAAGAGGACCCCTAAAGAAAAGAGCTGCTGATATACTTAATGTGCAGCACCTTGGTAGCAATTATTTTGAGACGGAGAAGGCTGAAGAAAGAAATGCCACTTGTCCCCTCAAAGGAAGAAAATTAAAGGAAGTAAGTTCAATGGAAACAAAAGTTGCAGTTGAGGAACATGGAATCCATTTTGGTGGAAGGCCTAGTTAGGAAGATATTCTCATATATGCCTCGAGCCCTACATTCTTATAGAACCTATACTTCGTATTTGTGCTATCAGCACTCGTTCTTCTAACACCATTGAAATGGAGTTTCATCAGATGTGTTCTTTAAGTTCCTAAATGAAATTGGTGGATCTGATATTGGAGTCTAGGTGTGCAGACCAGAAACAACGAAAGAGGCTGGCTGTTTAATCATTGTCCCAGCAGAAGTCGCGATGCTTTAAGATTGGAGACTAAAATAGGAAACCATACTTGAGTTTCCGTGCCCTCAACTTTAAACTCTAGTTTCACCATAAATACAGTTCCGTAGACACAGAATTAAGACCTATTTATTGTATTTCACGCTTGGATGATCCTTGTGTAGATTAGTTGTTAACAGGTTGACTGCTCTTCAGCACTTTTAGGTATAACTTTTGAGCCCGTCAGTAATAAAAAGGATGTAGAAATGAGCTTGATATGTATCATGTAGAAGATATCTGCCCTTTTTCGGTTCTTTTGCACGTCTAAGTTACGAGCTTGCTACAAGGAGATAGTCGGATGAGTAGCTAGCAGTAAGTGGTAACCATGACAATTTCCAATACAGGTTGCTGTTAGTTGAACTTTTTCTGGAAATTTACAGATATATATATATGTATATGTTATTTTGTACAGAAAATTGTATATATGACTTATGAGATTGCAATCTACTATTAGGCAACAGCTATCTCTGTTTTCCTCTTTTTAAAAAAAATCATAAGCAAATAAGAAAAACTGTTGGGAGATTTTTCTGTTCACTGGAAAGCTACCTGCAGATATAGTTGGAGAAACAATTTAAATCGGAAGCATCCAAGTAATTAAGGAATGAGAGCTAGGGAGAGAGCTGTCTTATCCACTGATTTGATCTCAAACATTAATTTGGGTAGATTTGAGGTTACAATGAAGTTTAGGAATGGATATATAGTATGTAGTTTCAGGTGAAACATACCCAGGAGCAGGAGGGCACCCACCCAGCCAGGCCAGGCCAGGAACTTTGATATTCTAATTCTTCCTTAATTGTCCAAATAAAAGGAATCTGCAATTCATATCACATTCACCATATATGTATTCATTTACCCCAGAAGATGATCATGTTGTGTTGTTCCACATCACTCACTGTCACTTTCTTCTCCGAACCAAAGGAAGACAGGGAAACTGAGACCAAAATGCATGTGATGTGTTCACAATTTCACCATACACAGCCAGCGGATTGGATAGGATGATGTTCATTGCTTAGCCTGCCAATCCAATGTTTTCTCATTTATATATCAGAGAAGAGGCAGTGGATGGATTCCACCCATTTTGTTCTACTATAACTATAATAATGCCATTGCCAAGCAGAAGTAGTTTTCATTGTTTGTCCTCCCCGAATTCCCAGACAAGCGGAAAGGGTATAGTTTCTTCACAACATTTAAAATAAATAAACAAATAAGTAAATTGATGGAAAGAAAGAAGGAAGGACGAGGATGCGTGGTCCTTGGATGGCGATTTTTTGAGAATGATATGCAACTGTGGCCGTCTAAAGTATGCCGAATAACCTTCCGACAGTCTGCTTATCCAAAAAAAAACTTTCTGACAGCCGTTGCTAGTTTGGATCGGATTTCAAATCCCAACTTTACAACAGTACTCCAAATTACTTGAAGACTTGGAATGATATATAAAATCGTTTGCTAGCCCTATCAACACTATTATTAATTATAACACTATTTGATATTTGTTTTTGTTTCTCTTGCTTTTACTAGTTAACGTTGTACATCTTAAAAAGTTATTTTTATTGTATATTTTATTAGAAATAATTAAGCTAGCTAATTGACAATTAAGAATGTTATAATTAATGATTCATATATAATTGTTCTTAATTTTCATGTAAAACTTAAATCATATGTGCAATGTTCTTATCTCCTTTCTTTTCTTTTCCTCCTTTTTTATATTAAATTTTTTGCTCTTAGAAAGTTATTATGAAACAAACCAACTAAGAAAATCAAATTTGCATATGTTCGATAAGTAGATATAAACAAATAATTTTCCTTATATATATATATATATATTTCTTTAATTTTTTTCTTTCCTCGTCTTGTCCATTCCTTTCATTTTTCTTCTTTCTTACTACGTGAAATTCTTTATATAACCTATGAGTTTACTTTAAGCAAAACAAGTTTTTGTTTAATTAATTAAGGAAATTATAACCAAAAAAATAAAGGGAGGGTAGAGTTGGCTAGAATGGACCTTAGGACCAAATCAAACCTAAAGCCTCAGCGCTTTTGGAGCAAAAACAAAGTAAAGAAAGGAAGCCCATGGCTAGCAGGCTTTAGCTCAGATGAGATGAGAGGCCTTCTTTATTAAAACTTCTATTCAGACCCAATTTAATGCCGGATTAAATGATCAAATCAAACGCATTACTGGAGCTATGACCAAGTTTAAGTTTAATTTTACAGGCTTAACTTTGTGCCAAAAAAATGAAAAAGGAATATCCGAATAATCAAAATTCACAAAGCTAAGCTAAACCAAAGGAAAGCCATTATTTCATTTCTGTTTCCAATTGGAACAAGTAGTTTTCTTCCTACCGCCTTCCGCTCCCCATCCCATTTCATTTTGCGTGTGGGACACACTGCTGACGTCACCTCATTTAACTACTTCAACTGCTAGTATAAATAACCCTCCGCCTTCCCTCCATTCAGTTTCAGAACCAAAACATATTTCCTTCTTATACTAAATTCCCTATATTTTCTCCTTCTCAATAATCTTTTCAACCCTACTTTCTTTAACCTTCCAAGTAGGATCCAATTGTGCTCAGACGAACGCCTTCCCTACAGATAAAGGAGGAAAACCAAACCAGAACAAAACAAAAAAAAATGGTGGCACAAATTGAATCTAATAAGAAGGGCTCCGAAACCATTAAGTTTCTTTGCAGTTATGGAGGCAAGATTCGTCCTCGTTCTATTGACGGCGAACTTCGTTACGTTGGAGGACTCACCAGAGTTCTCTCCGTCGATCGTTCCATTTCATTTACAGGTTGGTTTTGTGCTCAAACAGTACTTTTCTTTTTCTTCTAGTTTTATCGAAAATAGTGATAAGTTTTTTCGTGTTGTTACAGATTTGATGGTGAAACTCGTTGAATTCTGTGGATATTCCGTAACGTTGAGATGTCAATTACCTAACGGCGATTTAGATACGTTAATTTCGATAAAATCGGAAGAGGATTTAACCAACATAATCACAGAGTACGATGCGGCAGCGTCAACGTCACCCTCTGCTCCGTCAAAGATCCGATCAATCCTTTCACCTCCGAAGTCGCTAAAGCAAATCTCTCCTCCTCCATCACATACTTCCAGTGTCAACTTTTCCTCGTCCAAATCGCCCGACACCGGTTATCCGGTTAAAACCAGATTGCGTTGCCGGAATTTCTCTCCTCCAGCGCCAATGGGATATCCCGTCAGAGCTTTTTATCATCGCTGCTACGTGCAGCAGAATCCTTGGATATACTTTAAAGCTCCCCGTTCTAATTGCTAGAATTGAAACCAGAGACAGTCTCGGAACGGAAGATTAACTAAAGAGCCCCTCAGTAGGAGGCTTATAGTATAGAACAAATAGGCGTTACAGATGATGGCGATTAAAAAACCGTAAGATTATTAAAAAAAAAAAAAAACAGTAGTTGATTACTGGAATTTTTGCAACTTCTTTTCCTTGTGAGTTTGGAATGTAAAGTGAGATTTGAGAAGTAATTTCTTTCGATCGAGGAATCTCTGATTCTGAGTTGGCTATTTCTTCTTCTTTTTTTCAGCCCAATTTTGAGGTTTTACTTTTTTGGGCAAATTTTCCGCTCGATTAGCACAAAATTTTCACCGGATGTATTAGGCTTTTTTTACGTAAATAATATTTTTTTTATTTATGAAAATAAGTTAAAATCAAATTATTTATCAAAATAGATTAATTTTTTAATTTTTAATTTTTTTGTTTTATTGTTTAATTATAAAGGTCACTCGTGACCTTTATAATTAAACTAGACAGAGGGATATGATTTTTGTTAGATCCTTCGAGGTTACGAGTAAAATATCTATGACCTTTATATAATTGAGGGACGGAGAGAGCTCTCTATAAAAGGAGCTCTCTCCTTCCTTGTCACGGGTAAAATACCCGTGACCTTTATATAATTGAGGGACGGAGAGAGCCCTTTATAAAAGGAGCTCTCTCCTTCCTCTTTAATCGTAAGAAAAAAAAAGCTCTCTCTTTTCTTTTTAATCGTAAGAAAAAAATTCAAGAAGAATATAATCAAGTTAAGGTGTTATTGAAAGTTCAATAATTGAGTTACAACTTTTTTACAGGTATGGTTGAATTTTATTCGTAAAAGTAATTTTTGATATGATTATATAATTTTTTTT